>OMOT01053235.1:0-10816 GCA_900312575.1 Acanthochaenus luetkenii
CCCTCTGTGGCAAGCTCCCGCAGTACAGAGAAGATCACATCGGATGGACGCTGGGCCCTGGACAAAGAATTAAATCAGTAGGAGTAGTTGTACTCGTATCTAATCCCGTTGCTCTCATTTCTTTACCTGGCAGCGCTCCATCATACATTTCACTGTAAGGGGTAAGTCTGTTTGTTTTTTTAAACCCCTCAGAAGAGTTTGCTTGTAACGTTAGTGTTGTATTAAAATTTACTGTTGTACTTATTCTGAGTTGCTCTGAATAAGTGGATCAGTTAAATGCCTAAAATGTCAACTGTACAACGTGCTAGTGAATAATTTATGTTTAGTTTTTTTAATAAAAAAAAAAAAGGGTATGAAAGAACAGTTAAAGATTTTGGCTAAGTAAAATAATTATTTAGAGCTTTTATTGTATGTACATGGTTTCTCCCCCCATTGCCACAGCTAGCCTCCAGGAAGCCGAAAGCAGACGAGATGGTGAGAAGATGACGGCATCGAGACGGGAGCAACATACGGTGAAGAACTTAACGATTAACACGCCACCACTCCTGACGCCTGCTTCAGAGAACACTACTGTAAAACAACCAGAGGAGTTTTACAGCTTCCTCCGAGGTGTGCAGCTACTATTATACAGCATGAGACGCTCATAAAGAAAAGAGGCTACCGGGTCGAACGCTCAACATAAAACCTTTACATGCAGACATCCGGTCACTTGTGTCCTTTGGAGTCCGACCTGACTCAATGCTATCATTATGACCGGTCTGGGGTTCCAGTGTTAACACCAACCTCTTGGCATTTGACTTGTCGGCTTGTAGCGAATCCTTTGACATCTCCATCAGCCTCATGGCCTCGTTGACGTCCTCCTTCTCCACAGCGTCCACCATGCGAAGGCGAGCCTGCAGAAGGGGAAAGGAGGGGGGATTGGAGGGTGAGAGCCAAGGTAAGAATGAAATATAAGACCATATGGGATACATTTAGTTTCCACAGCAGATCCACGGGTTGTGCGATCTGGATTGTGTAGGCTGCGCTGTGCCGGCACTGTCAGACCGAGACAAGTGCAATGCCCTCTGAGATGGCCGGCAATTGCCCATGTCTCCGCCTCTCAACACCAGCTAGTCTCTATTGGTTGAAATAACGGACAAAACGCTAAGAACGAACAAGGATGCTTTGCAGATCAAGTTCTTCTGTAGAACATATTGATGATTGGTTCCAGCCATGGTCAGTTTTGCATGGGTTTGCACAGCTGCTCCTACGCATACAGGCTGACTGCCCACCCTGCAAAGCTGGCCAGGGTCAGACAAACCTTCCTCAGCACTTCACCGTTTTGAAGGTGTAACACATCCGACTGTAGCATCAGAACAAACGCAGAGTACACAGTTGATGGTAACTGCGGGGACAGTTAACACATTCATGATGTATCCTCAACACTACACCTCTACTCTGGTAGTCCTTTGTTTCTGTTGCACAGGTTCATAGTTCTGGCAGTGGTTTGCCCCCTGGTGGACATCTACGTGCAGCACATTGCCTGCCTGTCTGCCTGAAGTGCTGGTTTTGCAGTAGGGTGGATGACGGCTACCTGCACAAACAGCACTTTTGACACCCAGGGGCCAAGAGGACACAAATCATAAAATGCTCATTTGAGGCACAGTCAGGAATTATGAATATATCCGTGTTTGGCATACTGGAGGCTTTGTGTCCAGCGTGTGAAAGAAGTGCTCACACTGCGGTAGGCCAGGTATCACAACTACCTGCACTGTAAGCACTTTAGCGCACACTGGATTACACTATGACGAAGGAACCAGGAAGTCTAGGCATCATCATTCACCTAACTCCAGCAGCTTTACAGTAATTACCACCTAGAGCAGGGTATCAAACAAAGACCCCTATCAATTTGGTAGTAATTTCTGATCAGTGTTTAAAGCCTCTAATAGCTTCCAATGATACCCAGCCAAAACCCCACAGTTTAATGAGATGTAGTTCTCACCAGTGCAGTGGAGAGGCGGAGGATGGAGAGGAGGGTACGAGCGGAGGTGAAGGTGGTGTCCTTGCTGACACGGGCCTCTTTTCTCATCTCCACGTAAGCGGCGGTGATGTAATCGCCAAGTGACTCAGGCACTATAGGCTGCCGCTTCTTACACAGGGAGATGTAACGCCTGGAGGGAGTCGCAGTTACATCAGACCATAATTAGGCAACAGGCAAGTACATGTTAGTAGGTGCAACAATTGAAAAAATACAAAATACATTTTCTTTAATCTGGTTCATTAACCAAAAAGGAAAGTGCAGTAGATTTAACCCTACAGACAAACGCCAACCCAGAACACCGGAGGGTCCCCTATGGGCTGTTCTCCTACAGACCTCATGAGCTTCATGTCGATGGGGGTGAAGTGCGTGGGCGGCTGGCAGCAGTGCTGGTGGACGTAGGTGATGTGCTGGGCCAACCGCAGGTCGGCGTCGGCGTCCGGCTTGTCCTGCATCAGCCACAGCAGGTCAAAACGGGAGAGCAGAGCGGCCGGCAGTTGAATGTTCTGCTCAATGCTCTTCCGCGGGTTGTAGCGGCCATAGGCGGGGTTGGCAGCTGCTAGAATAGAGCAACGGGCATTGAGGGAGGTCATGATGCCCGCCTAGGGAGAAGAGAAACCAGGGGTAGGAGATGTGTTGGATAGGCATCAGATACAATAGGTGACAAGATAGAACAATGTTTTCACCTCCATTTGGGATAATGGTGATCCACTTGTGTGTTAAATGAATATTTACCATGTAAAGACAAAGAGAATTCGAAAACGCATCCACTGATTTTAAGTTATTAACAAGCTCGGGTCAAGCGGTCACTTCTGCACCAAACTGGACATATTCAGCACACATTTATGCACAGCGTTCTTCTTTTGGAGCATTGACAAATCCCTCTGCCCGAGAAGTAGGTGCAGCAGAGTACATGAAGGCTTCCAACGGTAGTGAAATGGTATCGTGCCCATAGGCTAAATGTGATAGCAAGCTAGCTGCCACATCAAGTCATTGTCAGAACCCGTTTGGTCTGATTGATCTGAAACGTTCACAAATCCTTTTTATATTTTGCTTCATTGGAACTAGCTTAATTTGTCAAACTGAGCATCAGATTGTGTAAATTAACTATGGCTCTCATACCTTGGCGATGGAGATGGTCTGCTGTTCCATCACCTCATGGATGGCAGTGCGGTCGGCGTCAGCCATCTTGTCAAACTCGTCGATGCAGCAGACGCCCTGGTCGGCCAGAACCAAGGCCCCACCTTCCAGGGTCATTTCTCCAGTCAGGGGGTCACGCATCACTGCTGCAGTCAGACCTACGCCGGACGAGCCGCGGCCGGTTGTGTACTGGCCTGAGGACAAGAAGGGGAAGTGTTCAAATCAGACCTCGATCAAATAGCAGTGTCAGGTAATGTTTGTTTTAATCTGCATCAAGTACCTGATGGTGGGTTTTACTACATCAAGACAATTCAGATACTGGTATTCAACCAAAGTTGATGCCACATTTTGTTTTTGTTTTAAAGGGCCAAAAAGAAAAAGAGCGATAATAATTAAACCAGATACAGGAGTTTTATTTCAATTTACACAAATGTACTCACTTCGAGGAGCCAGACGATCAATGTAGGACAGCAGCTGAGACTTGGCCACTCCTGGGTCTCCCATCAGGCAGACGTTTATGGTGCCTTAAGGGAGAAGAGCCATCAATAGTGTTGCGCTTTTTGATGCTTCCATAAAGACAGTTAGTTTCCCCATCTAATTGATCTGTGCAGCGCGTCTCAAAACTAAGTATGTTCCACGGGATACTGCATACTTTCAGCAGAATTATAGAATTGAGTTTCATTTGAGTGACGTGTGTTGCTGCTGTGACAACTGAAATTCCCCTCTGGGATAAACAAAGAACCTAACTACCCATCTTCTAGTAAAAAATAAAAGGTCAAGGATTTTGTCTGTGCTCACCTCTGATTTTCATGCCTTTCGGGGCCTGCTGCACGCCTCCCACCAGCAGCAGCAGCAGAGCCTTCTTCACATCTTCATGTCCAAAGATCTCTGGTGCAATAGATCCCGCTAGTTTGTCATAAAATCCCTCATCTGCAACAAAGCACACAATCACTTCAGTCGCTGAAGGAAAGAGAAAGTGCGCTATGGCAGTCAGGGGTTGGCATTCACACCAGGGTTACGTACAATAGCCCCGACACGTAGCAAAGTGTGAAAGGAAATAGTGCGTTGAACGTCCTGTTGCAAATAGTTTGTTACAGGTGATTATGGCGGCTGAGAAGAAATATGTACAATACGACAAACAGTTCTTCATGTCCTCAATTGCTGCATATGTACAATGAATGTGATGCCAATGGTGCGCTGATTCAGAGACTGTTTCGAAGCAGCCGTTTATAGACGTCACTGCTGCTTCGGGGTTACAGTTCCCACGAAACGGGATTAACATACCTCAGTTTCAAAACGTTTGGGAGCAAACGTATCATTTAACCCTGAAAATGTTTTGCACCGTAGCAAAACGGCGCAAGCTTTGAACGTGGCCCAGTTTGTGTACTTCATTTTGCTCAGGTCCAACAGTCGCCCATGCAGACCCCTACCTGTGATGCTGCGCATCTCCTCC
This sequence comes from Acanthochaenus luetkenii, assembly GCA_900312575.1. Lineage (NCBI taxonomy): Eukaryota > Metazoa > Chordata > Actinopteri > Beryciformes > Stephanoberycidae > Acanthochaenus > Acanthochaenus luetkenii. The sequence continues at coordinate 4,611 of OMOT01053235.1, forward strand.
TCACTCAGCTCCTCCCCTCCGAGCTCATCGTCCTCTGCCTTGTTCATGAGTGTGATGCTGTGGGCCTCCAGGTAAGTCTCTGACAGAAGACCCTAGAGGGACCAGAACCAAGTGCAAGGCGTCAAGTCAGAGTTAGATGAAGTTTACTTCCATGCCCAGGATGCAACAACAGGAACGTGTCTGCTCGCATATCCCTCCTGCATACCAACACATGCATAAAGTGCCAAACGCATGAATTTCTTTAGAAAGGTTTGAGCTCAGGATTGTTGGCAGTGAAGTGACTCTGAAGCAGTTTGCCTGCAACCCTCGTCACCAGCTCACAGCTGCAATCCAATGCGGGTTGAACCAGAAAAACCAAACTTTTTGGTCTAACTAGAAACCAACCTCGTGCACAAGTTGCCGAGAGAAATCAGAATGTATTCAAAGCCACTTACCTGGGTAGCCTGTTGGAAGCCTGTGCGCAGCAGAGGGAGGAAAACCCCTGTGATGGCTACATGGTCTCCTGGCTGGGCAAGACGCGTCGTTTCTCCGCGAGCGAACACGTTCATACTCCTTGGAATGTTACCAATGGGCACCTGGTCGCTCTGTGGATAATAGAGTAAACTGATGGGCAAATAGTATTTCAATTCAAAAAACAAAGTGGTTTCATTAGGGGTTCCCCTGTTAGTTGACTAACAAACTGTCAGGAGACAAATCTCAAACAAAATTCTCACACAAACGTGGCGGAGACAGCATAAACCTGTTACATGGCCTCAGGCCTCGTTGCGAAGAACCCAAGGCTGGCCACGCGAGATTAATGGGGTTACATCTTCACGTATCCACAGGAAAAGGCATATATTAAAAGATCGATCTCTGGATTTATGAATCGATGTCGGATCTTCTTCTCTTTTTTTTTTTAACCCAGCCCCACATGGCCACCTTTTCCCCTTTTAAAAAATCAAAACCATCGATATTTTTCTATCGTCCCACTACATACATACATACATATATATATAGTCATATCGAACAGCCCTAGTATATGAAGTGGCAGCCATGGTTTTCATACCAAATAAAACATTATTTGGTCCAACTTATATATGGTGCCACATTATCAACTAACAAGGACAATGCATATGCTCAAAATGGCAGTGCAGGGGTATTTGATTCTAAAGCTCCTTACCTGTTCCTGAATACGCAGCTCCTGGAATTTGACGAATTTGGAGCCTCTGGTCTGCAGGTAGAGACGACCTCCAGATCGGTTGGTGACACACTCTTGGCTAGGACACATAATGAGGGGCATGAAAGAGGGGGACTGGATCTGAAGGACAGGAAGAGATGGATGCCCATTTTATTCATGCATTTACACAGAACCTAAATGAATGAACAGAAAGACACCAGTCTCTAAAAATGTTTAACCAATCTTACTGGCTGATATGTCTCAGCACCACACAGGTCACAGGTATAGGTAGCAACGGCCATCATTGGTTTGACCTCGGTGACTCGGGTCACGATGCCCCTCACCATCACCAAATGCCCGATGCTGTCAGCGCGAATGTCACGCACCACTTTGGGTTTAGCAGTGCTGGGAGCCTTGAAATACAGCTCACTGTGGGTGGAAGACAAAATTCATAAGCAAGGAATATATTCAAATGAATGCCAAATGAATGAGTCAATTTTACTACACTGAAGGATTTTGTATCAGTCGGATTTTCTTTATAGAAAAGAGCCATGCGCAAACTTAAGACAAAAAATAAACATAAAAGATATGCCTTAGTCCAATAGAGTGCAATGGAAAATAAAATACTGTAAATCCAGTACCAAACTTGTATCTGAAGTAAAAAGGGTGTGGAAAAGGTGGCTACGATACCCAGCCCTGAATCAACTTACAATCTCCTCATGAGTTCAGGTGGGTACTGGTTACGAGCATCCCGGGTGTCTGCAGGGTCGCGACCCCTCTGCTCCATCATCAGCCTGTGTTCAATGTACACGTCCAGGGAATCCTTGGCCACAACCTGGGTATAACCAAAGTGTTTGTTTATTTCCAATCTACATCAACTTTTTTTTTAAATGTTAGGCATTTATAGCTGACTCTTCAATTCCTAGATTACCAATGTTGGTAAGTAACCAAAATTTGCCACCCAAATCAAGGACTTTTATAGTTTTCCAGGAGACTTAAAGAAAAACTATCATTCTCAGACAGACAAAAGATAAATACACAACTGATATAATGGTTTATGTCTAGGGCTGCATGACAACTGAAATGAAAATCCCAGTTAATTTAGACACTGATCATGATTACTAGTCTTGATGTGAGGAACAAAGCTTTATTCAACTTTCTGCATCTTAACTATTTAACTACAGTGGACATTCTACATGAATGAAATGTTTCAATGTCACCACTACTGTACGATCATCAATTGTGGAAACTAAAAATCACACCCGATTCATTGTGTGACCCCACTTACATCTCTTTCTCTGTAGTCTGGCAGCAGCTCATGGGTGGCATCAGCGAACAGGGCCGTGTAGCGCTTGGCGTTCTCACAGATGCTCTCAACCAAGTCTGGGTCTTCCTCAGCCACATCATCCAGGTCCACGTGGAGAGCCACCTGCTCCCTGTGGGCAAGCGCCACCTGTACACACCCAGACAAGTAATTAACCGGGCCATTGAACAATTACAGGACTGGGTCTCTACAGACACAGCTAAATAACAGAACAATGATACCTCCAGATATTTTTTTACACTTGGGCAAGCTGTGGTAGTGCATCCAATGGCAAGTTTGTGATGTGATATGAAGCTTGGGCAACAGATAATGAGCATTCCCCATCTAGTTAGTATATTACTCCAAAATCAAATAATATGCTGATTTTTGGGTTATCAGTCATGGGATATTCTATTACCTGGGATTCTAAAGACATTTGAAGATTTACCTGGTAAATTATATCAGTTTAAGAATGAAGTAATAATCTGGCCGATGTATTATTTTACTTGTCGACTTTTGTTAATATTACTTTTGTATTAAAACAATTTCCTCAAAGATAGCATGGGTGTTTCATGAAAATGGTAGTCACATGCAACTCCTGAGGTTTTTTTTAGTGAATGTCTTGCAAAAATATTAAAACTATGATGAGAACTTATTTTGTGACCTTTTTAGACTTAAATAAATGATTCTGCTTGTCAAAATACTGCTTGGTTTAGGAAAACTAAACCAAGGTAGTAAGTTTAGCAACAACTAATCGAAAGCTACCGTCCAAAAGGGCATAGACTGCAATTCCCATCTCTTACTCGGTTGATCCATCTTTGTAAATTATGGCACCCCACCACTAATCAACCCCCCCATAGATTATACCAATATCGTCAAGGACTCTAGCAACCATCCCATCAGGTCCAGATCCTAGCTATTCATGGAAATCAAATATGAGACATATGCCTATTTAGTTCCTGTACTCACGAGTTGAACTCCATATTTGAACACTTTCTTCCCAGAGTCATCCTCTGTGTAAAACTCCTGCAGGAACTTCTTGCATTTCTCTGTAAAAACAACAACAAGCAGCAGCACTATATCAGAACAAAACAAAAACACAGGCCACATCTAGCAAACACTATGTGGACATTGTTTGTACAATATATTAGCTAGATAAACACACAATACATATTTGTTCATCCATCTTACCTTTTCATTTATTGATGAAAATAGCAACGCCCTATTAGAAGTTTGAAAGCAGTTCAAAATGTCCATTAACGACACCACCACACCAGCGGGCCTACACACTGGGAGCTACACACCGCGAAGACACCCTTTGTTGAGTAACATGGCATCCTGTCATCTCGATGAGTCACTGTTGCTTACAGTAAAGCGCTATCTGCAGCTGACGTAAACTTCAGATCCCCTTCGAATCATAGTTTGAAATAACTGACGTTACGCGGTATATAGCAGAATGCTGGGGAACACAACAGACGCGCTCAGGTCAGTGTCCATTTTCAGGGGAAATATCCACCACTTCTCGAAAGAACCACAACTACTAGCAATATTTAATTACACGGCACAAGAAACGAAACTAGCCCTGGCACAACAATAAAAGTACGCAACTTACTTGGACGTTACGGCGGAAAATCGGCATCTCTTGTACATTATTTCCGCGTTCGATGATGTTATTGTAAACAAAGCAGCACATGGCTTTTGCGCCTCATCACTCGGAGAATGTTTCGCGATCCCTGCGCTCTTGAAATAGTCCCGGTTGATGTTTTCAAACCACGTCCAGTCAACTCTAGCTGCGTTGTGTAACAATACTATTAAAAAAACAAATTACCGGGTGCTATGATGACGCTAGCCAACTACCACAATACGGTTGTCGTAATGGTAACTTACAACCATTTACGAATTAGCTTGCTATATAATTTATGGAATTGTATGCTAGGGCCAACTGACCATTTAATTGTGGTTTAACAATGCAAAGGTGATATTCCGTAAGAAAAATAAAAACAAGCACAATCTAGAATTATTATATAACGTTACTATTAAACTAGTCAACGTAAGCTGCATTGCATCCAAGTTCTCTGAGACAGCCTTCGGGGTTTATACTGCATGTGGCTGTTATTTAAGGATATAAAGTTACAAGATAATAACGATCCACTATTTCGATGTGCACTATGTTTGCTTCCAGGCCACCAAACCAGTGGGTACTGTCCCGTAACCTGAAAGTTTCGGGTTCGACCAGTCTGTCCATTAAACGCGACTTGTCCTTGCTAGCTCACAGTTAACTTACAAGGGATGTTAAGCTAGTGTAACATGGCAGCTTTGGGAAGCTAACGACAGTTGGCTAACTAGCTAGCAGGCTAACGTTAGCTTGTGAGACAGCAATAAGTTAGCCGAAGACAACTAGTAACTGGTACGGTAGGGAGTCTGTATGCCCTGAAATCCTAAAAAGTATTTACACAAGGCCTTATAGATCAATAGTTAGGTATAACGTTTGAAGTCTTAGCTACAACTTCCGGTTTGGACATCTTACAAGTACGCCGTTTTTTCGTGGATAAATCAGCGTAATGTCACGTAAACATGTTAGACCGGGCGTTACTTACGTTGGGTATACAAGTGTATATTTCCATGTTTATATTAATTAATTAACCTTAAAACGTCCCAAAATGAACTTAAGTAACATTCAGACAACTTGTGCTAACCGTGGCCAATGCACTGTGTCCATGTTAACTAACGTTAGCTAACTTAGTTAGCCGTTATAACGTTAAATGGCGAGGACATGTTTGCTGGTGCTACAATATTAAGAGTCAAGTGTTACCAGAGGGGCAATGTCGAGCTATAAGTTACGCGAGACCAAAACGAGTAACGTTAACTCACACTAGCGTTACTAAAATGCTAGTTAGTGTTGGGCATTGACCATGTGCTGGCTCACTGGCGCCTTGTCCTTTGTTTAACCAGATCCATCCGGGTCACCCCAGTCACAAGCACGGCAGACTGGCTGGGGGTAACCACTAAAGTTTGTGCAACTTTACGTTGAACTTCAGTTCCTCGTACAGTGTTGAATGTACTATACAACAACACTGCGTTGTTGAACTGCGTTAGCCTGGACTGTGGTACAGCGGAACAAAAGAACACGGTAGATTAGTAACGTTACAGGCTACACTGATCATATTGCATCGCGAAAACAATTGGCATTAGATTGTGTTTAGACTCATTTATACAACCTCAATGCACTCCGCGTTACACGTGTTCACATTCGCTAGTAAATAACATGCAAGACGACGCATTCGGTTTGGTCATTTCGGCCAACCTGTTGCTGCCATGCGATTAGTTAGGGTGTCTTGCGAAAGTCAAGTCGTTACCTTTTTCAGCCGCATAATCCTTAGGAGCCATGACTGCAAATGTTGACACTCAAGTGAGGTAACTTCAGTTAAAATCCCACGTTAACGAACAATCAAACGCAGTTACAGTGCTCGGTTTTGTTTCACTATCACCGGAGACGATTATTTATCCACTCGCCGCTTGAGATCTCCGGTCCCTGTGCAAAAACTGGCGCGAGTCTGACGTCTTCGGCAGCCAATCAAAACGTGCCCTTCTGCTACTAGAGGCGGGCCTTCTTTGTGGCGCGAAAGTTGCGGCAATGGCGTGGCCACGTGACTCAACAAACTTCCGCCCTGTTCGTCACGAGTGGCGCGAAAGGCTGTGATTGGATTTCAGCGTGAACCCCAGACAGTAGTCCAAATATTATACAGG
>OMOT01053243.1:7809-27842 GCA_900312575.1 Acanthochaenus luetkenii
CTCTCACTGGAACTGCTGCGGGTCTCTGTGCTGGTACTGGTCTTTTTCATCTTCCTCCTCTTGGCCAGCGGTGCCTTGTCCACCGTCTGCAGACGGAAGCCTTCCCGCTTACATTTATTAAATGCCTGAGACAGAAAAAAAAAAGGCAAACCTGTTATTCTTTACATCCCATTTTCACACAGTCTTAACTCATATTTACTTTTATTGTAATCTAGGTGACAATACTTTTTACAATTATTCATTTTTGCCATCTCCTCTGCAAAGTTTGTAACCATTCTATGATTTGTGTACCATCCAGTGTATATTACATTGTGTAAAAAAGAGAAGCTTACAGCAGGGGTTACCAACCTCTTTGGGTACCCCATATTGAATCCAAAAATACCTATGACCAACACGTAAAAAATGCATTAATATTATACTGACTATATACAGATCAAACAATATTTTATCTCTTCCAATTTAACCTCTCAAGCCAAGTAGTATGACTTTCAGAGTAGCTTTTGTACAGTCCATGAGCAGCAGCAGAGAAGACCGAATAGGATTTGTTCAAAGGAAGCCAAGTTAATGACAGGAGGCCTAAAAGTTGGGAAAGCCTGACCTGCAACTTCAAACAGTGTGCACTGTTGGTCATTTCTTACATTGAAGGTAGCTTTGACATAAGTGTGGACGGAGGCAGTGGAGGAGCCCAGAATGTCCGGGGTCATGAGTGGGTTGGAGGACAGCTGGCTGTCGTCCTGGAGCCAGGCATTGTAACGCAGGCCGCACATCTTGATCCTCTTGTTTGGGTCCACCGTCAGCAGCTCTACAGGAACAAGACACAAATAGTTACCTGTAGCGCTCTTAATACGCAAGCGAAAGGGTGAGCCAAAAGTGAGGCACAAAGAGGAAGTTGTTTCCTAAGTAGGTAGTTCAACCAAAGAGAGGTTTTCTGTGGGCTACGTATCATGAGCATGCACACACCCTGAATTTGTGATGTGGCGAGTTCCAGCACACAACCTTTGTCTTGTGTCATGCCCTCTTATGGTATCAAATACATTTTTGGGAAAAACAGTATTTCAGCCAATCAACACTTGACACTCTAGGCTGGAACACTGTCCACTATAATCTTACATCTTTGAGACAATGATTACAAAGTTCATTACTTTTCATTGTAGTCTAAACATGAAGATCTCAGCTCTGGTCTGGTGAAAAAACACTAAGATTTATGATGGCAATGTGAATACACCCTGACAGCATCTGTAAAATTAGACTATCATATTATCAAGTCCTTGGATTTGACAGCGAGCTACCAGCCCCATCCTCACCTTGTATAAGGTCCTTGGCCTGCTGGGACACATTTCTCCAGGCCTCTCCTTCAAAAGAGAAGTCTCCCTGTTTGATTTTCTTCATGATGTCCTCAGCACTGGTGTGGGTCAGGCTTTTTTCCTGGCACTGGAAAGGCACCTGGCCCGACAGCATGGTGTACTGCAACCAGAAGGAAACCACTCAATCTGCTGTCAAAACAACCGGAACACAAAGCTTCCTGGCTCAAATACTAGTAATAAGAAATAGATTTCAGTAAGTTAAATCAAGAAGGAATAATAGCTTTCATTGGAATTCACCTAGTCAGTCTTCTTCATGAAAAGAGCAAGTGTTCCTAATATTTTGTACAGTCAGTGTACAGTACACTGCAACTCATATCAAAATAAGTAAATGTGGAGAAAATGTGGAGAAAACATTGCTATATGCATTTTTGGTCAATATTATGCATCCCTAAGATGAAGTAGGAATCTGCTGTTAAAATAACATGCGTACTTAGAGTTGTTGACCGATAACGACAGACCATGGGCCTGTCTCACAAAGAAAGTTCAACATAATCAGGGTATCTTTGCGATAGCTAGCTTCACACAACCAAACAATGTCAATCCCGGCTAACAGGTCTCACGAAGGTGGTTACCAGTCGTTCCGTCAACCCAGGATTTACCAATCCAGCTATGAGCACGTTCACATGAAAGGGGCAGGTTTTGTAACAAATACCCAATCACATGGACAGATCCAGAGCAGCATATTTAAGATAAGGTCAAATGAAACTATTGATCCCCGCGGAGAAATGAGGTTGTTGCAGCGGCAAAAGTAATATGATTCTGCGGGCAAAAGGAAAGAGAATATAAGCACACAGCTAGAATATTAAAATAAGTAATAACAAATTGTAGAAAATACTAAAATAATCAAACAATAAAAGCCATAGACTATACATCATTGTGGGATTATGTAAACATATGCTGCCGGCAATTTCAACATGTTAATATTTGTGGTCTTTTGTCAAGAAGAACAAACTGTTAGAATTAATAAGTATGAGCAACACGCTTTTCATTGATAAATATTGTGTCGTCACTTTAGGATGCAAAAAGATTTTCTATCCACAATGTCGGTCTCATATTCCCCAAGGCTGAGCTGATGAGAATATTGGTGCAACATATTGGATCAATCATTCTTGGGAATCCTATGAAAGAATTTCAACAGTAAATTTCATTTATTATTGAGAAGTATAGTCAACTAATATAAGCTATCTGCTATTTGTTAGAAGCCCTATTTTACAAATGAAATGGAAACGCTACAAATATTAAATATATATACTGTATATTTATTATATATGTGATATAATAAATCATCAGGGAAAGCAAAGTGGTTCTGCTAGTCTCTAAACACTGCTGCCCTACGAACCGTCCTTCTTACTTTCTGTTATTTCAACAGTATCCCCTTGTACAGTTCAATTTATTACTTGTCTCATTCATTTGAATACAATGTTTTTGTTCATATCAGGTTTTGGAGATGGAATTGTTGAAACAAAGGTTATTTGAAAAAAGTTACTATGGCGATGTATCCTGCTGAAAAGTGAGCCACCGTCGTGAGACCGAAAAGCCAGAGTTCAATCAATCATGTTTTATTTATATAGCCCTTTTACACAAGTACGTCTCAAAGAGTTACGCCCAAAGTTAGCTACCCAACCCACTAATCTTACTTCGTGAGACAGGCCCAATGTGTTTCCACTGCTGTGTCGCTTGTTGTTGACCGTGGTTGGACCAACACTAGACTAGGAGGTCTGAATAGAATACTCTCACCTTGGCCTGATTACATCTGCCCTCAAATTTCTCATTAAAATCACAGCAGAAGGAGCGGCCCTTTTGGCAGTGCAGGCTCTGTAGCGCCCTGATCTCTCTCTCTCCCTCTCCGTCTCAGCTCGCTATGCTTCCAGGGCATTGTGCACGGCATGTCAGGAGCCATTTCATCAAAGCTCCATGAGGCGCACTACTCTCCTATCCCCCCCAGGGGGCGACGACGCAAAGCACCACTTGCAGAGAGAGCCCAGGCTCTGCATGCATGACTACCCAAGTGGAGAAATCACTCTCACTCTCCGCCCCCCGTGTGCCCTCTTCTTCTCTTCTCTACATCTCCTTTTAATCTTCCTCCTCTATGCAGAAAGCCGTTGAATTAGGATGACATTTCCGCTGCCGGGACGCAATGTCTCACATGAGCACAGCCTTAATCAGCTCTGAGTGCAGGGCTGGTTGCTCTCCATTCTGTGGTGAATATTAAACTGTGTCAGCTCACCACAGGACGCCGAAAATTGTAGCACTGAACAAGAGACGGAGATGGATATCATGCAAAACAGATTAAACAAAACATATGCACACATGTATGTATGCATGCACGCGCACGAACACCCACCCACACACAGCACACACGTGTTTGAACATTTGTCTTTTCCCTCAGAATGAGTAAAATCATGAATGATTCTAAATCAGTCCAACTACTTTAATTCAACCTGAGCACGGCACTGTCATCCCACATCCACTCACCAGAATGACCCCCAGACTCCACAGGTCACAGGACTCGTCATAGCCATCGTATTTGAGTATCTCGGGTGCTGCGTATTGCAGTGTGAAGCAGGGAGTCTTCAGGAGCTGATTGTCTGGTGGTTTGAGGCGAGCAAAGCCAAAGTCTATGATCTTTATCTCTGAGTTCTCACTCTCGTCTGTGAAGAGCAGATTCTACAAAGCAATTCAAGACAGGGACAGCAATAATGTCTTTCTCTTTAGCACAACTGGTCTACTCAAGAGCTCACTAAACTGGACTTCAAGACTTGCCAGACAAGATGCTATTGACCATGTGTTATTTAATTATAATCTCCTCTTGAAAGAAGGTGGGCACGGGGAGTTCTTTCGTAATACGCCAGAGTCAAAATGACTCCGTGACAAAACATATAGACTTCAGTAAAACATAGCAATTATCTTTCAGAAGCCTATGATCCAGTGTCTTTGCACTCATCAGGACGAGACAAACTATGCTCATTAAGAAAATGATTTCAAGTATAGCAGCAGCCCCACCGTTCCCTGGGCTGAGTGTGGGTTCAGTACCTCCGGTTTGAGGTCCCTGTGCACCACCCCTACGTCGTGCATGTGACTGACGGCGGACACCAGTCTGCGCATGATGCGGCTGGCCTCCGTCTCGCTGAAATGTTGCTTCCTGCGGATCCTCTCCAGCAGCTCCCCTCCACCGAGCAGCTCCAACACCAGGTACGTGTGGAGCTATAGCGACACACAAAGACACATCGAGTAGGTTTACATTTCACCTCATTTACACCCTTTGCCAGCCTTTATTCTTTGACATGGAATGAAATATTATATTTACATCAACAGTCCTCTGATAAAGGTGCAAACATTCATATATTTTGCAACTAAAAAAATATTGAGTTAATTTAAAACTTCATGTTGACTAATGCATACATCATCAATCTTGAACTAAAAGTTGAAAACAGCTCAACGTTGACGAGTGAAACGGTGAATGGAAATTTCTATCTTGTATCACAAATATAACGAAAACACCCAGTCAATCCCCATGATGGCGAGATCAAACCGTAATAATACTGAGTAAAGTGAAAGGGGCCAAACAAAGTGGGAAGGGAATAATGTGTCTGGGCAGCGGGGTAGGGGTTCTCATTAGTGCTGGAGCTGGGGAACAAAGGCAGGGCTGGGGCGAGGCGAGGCAGCATCGCTTTGATCTGGGTCATAGGCCTCCGAGGTACAGTAATAACCCCAGCGAGCTCATCAGCGCTAAAGTGGTGCTCCTGGACTTGAAGGGCCTGGGCTAATGAACCTGTGCACTGTCACAGCCACAAAGCCACACCTACCCAATAACCAAGGCACACTATATTTGTAACATATGCACACTTAATTTGGGTCAAGTGTGGGGCTAGAATCGAGACACATGCGAATCTAGGTTGTTTCTATATAGTGGTACAAAATGGGTGTTGGTACAGCAGCGGTTTGAAAATAGATTTGGTGTGAAATATCGAGAGCATGGAGAGATGTTTATGGGATAATACATGAAGAGACAGAGAAAGACCTTGAGGGCTTCCAGCATCCCCATTAATCTGCTTTGTTCCAGTTCCAGGACTTAATAAGGCTGCAGTCCCCCCATGCAAAACAGAATTTAGGATTGTATATATAGCCATTCACCTTACCTGGTCATGGTAAATTTCATGCAATTTCACAATGTTAGGGTGGCTATCGCAGAGCTTCAGGGCTGCTACTTCCTTCTGCGTCTGTGCCTCCATTCTATAGCAAACACAGGCGGGAGGCAAAATCATTGGCACAAAAGCACAAAATACAACTCACACACATACTGTACATACACATCAGGGTAAGAAATACACTTTTTTTGTCTCCTTGATCAGATTTTTAGGGGCATAGTTGGAAAAACTGACTGCATTTTGACGCTGTGAGCAAAGTGTGATTTGCTTTCAGAGGGAGTCTCTCAGGATCTCAGTATCTCGGGCACACGTGTTTGTGAGGCTTGTTCTAGTTGGAGCCACAATATTTGGTCCCTGTCACAATGTGTCAATGGGGAAATGTCTGCTCCTGTCAGGTGTCACCACGTTTAAACTCTCCTGCAGTCAAGAAGTGTGATCACAGCTCAGTCTGTAGCAGACGACAGCAAAAGCAGTCAGGTTCGTGAGCAGAGCTGTACTTGTATATATTTGACAGTGAATGCTTCTAACCTTAACAGCAACGTTCAGTTCAGGCAAATAACAACCCTGTAAATATCACTGTGAAGTTATGTAGTTATGTCAATTTGTGAATTAGTCAGATTTAGAGACTAACATTTTTTGTTTTTTGTAAGACCATCCTTTTTAAAATCTTTACTTTGCTGAATTTTACTACACTGCTGACCACATTCCAATTTCCCCCAGGGAGAGAAGGAGGGTGGCATCTAAACTACCAAAATCACCACAGTGTCATCAGCAACTAGGTTGACAAACACATCGGAGCAAGCAGGCTGTGAGCTATACCTCTTGCTGACAATCTTGACTGCGTATTTCTGTCCAGTCTTCTTGTGTGTGCACTGTCTACAGATGGAGAAGCTACCCTCTCCCAGAGCATTGTCCTTCAGGTCCATCGCATAACTCATATAGAATGGCGAGTCCTGTAGAGGGGAACATTGGACCAAAGTAAGGTGTCAGGTCAAATAGCAATTCTACCCGAGAAGCATCACCAAAGTACCCATAATCACAGTAAAGAACGTCCTCAAGGGTATTATGGCTTTAACACATAGTTCGTTATAGCACGCGTAATGACTGAAAGGTTTTCTTCAATGTAGTATACATTGATAAGAATAACCAAGTACAGATTCGGTACAGTCCCACAGCGTATTCACAGTGATAACATACAGACCTAATTAATTAGTAGTTTATTTGAACGTGACCTCAGCTCTTGGGCTGTCTGATATATCAGATGCCTTAATCTCCTCTGTGAAGAATACAGTAATGTAAGCTAATGCTACTTGGTTTGCTAGTTAACATTAGCAACTGAACTGTTAGCAAACATAGCTTACAGCATATTACATATGTCGAAGCACTGCTTACACAACAACGTGATTTATTATAAAATGCCAGAGTTTGTGTTGTATTACGATCATAAAGATATTTTATACATATACAGTATATCACCATACACTGTATCGCAGCAGTCCATTAAAACAAATCAAGACCCCAGCACGTTCTCCTGGTGTGATGTCGACAAAATTTTAGTAGTGTGATAAAATCGCAGCTATACATTTACGCCTTAATACAACTTTTACTTCCTTTTATTAATTAGCTACTGCTCAATAAAGAACAGATATGATTTGTAGAAAAGTATTTTTACCACATTGTGATGAAGTCTGATAGTGCCAACGTATAGAGTGTCTCATCCTTTATACTGACAGATCTGAATTTAGCTCTTGAAGACAAAAATAGGAGAAAACAAGGAAGATTGCTAACTAGCTTCCTGGTTACAACAAGAAACTGCCTAGCAACCAATAAAGCACAGCTAGCCGAGACTTTGTAGGAATTCTCAGTACAGTTGGAGCACATCTTTGCTTGATTGCTTGGCTGAAACAACCCGTTCAAGAAAAATGCATAATAAGAGCTTTCAGACAAAAGGGATGCAAGTAGGCTTGGACCAACTTTACAGGCAAGCCAAAATACATATTCCCTTTTCATGGACGCCCACTTTCATTTTCCAACATTTTGTTGATTAATTTAACTTTGGTCAAGACCTCGGCAAAGAGCTTTTTTGTGCTAGACTGATAACATTAAAAGTTTTAATATGATCAATTACAATTCATATTTGCCCACAATAACACATTACTGGCTTTAAGCCCTTGATAACTGAACTGAAAGACTTGCAAAACAGCTAAATTCCATATCAGTTAAATCAACATCACGTCTCCAAACCAGTGGTTACCCAGGATGTTGATGAGATCTAGAAACGGGGTCAATAAGTACTGCAATAAGTAGTGCAATGTACTACTCCCTCGTCCCTTCTTGAGGAACATTAATTTGCACGGATACACAAACAAAAGTGCATTCATGAGCAAACGTTATTAAAAAATAGGCAGTAAAAAAGAAAGAAAAGTTGTTGTGGAATGGAGAGGGAGATGGCAGCCATTAGCGTAAGTGTGTTTGTGCAGAGGGATCCAAGCCCATTCATCTTACCTTCATCATGGCGCTGCGGGCCACTGCAGCAGAGCCTGGCCTCTCAGAGCCCCCACACAGCTGGACGGGGTCGTCCATCACCACATTCCTCTTGAATAGGATGGAGGGGGCCATGAAGGAGTAGCCCTGTGCACAGACACACAGTAACTCTAGGTGTTTACATTTTGATACAACATAAAGTGTGGGCTGGGCTGTGCATGCATGCAGCACTATGGATAGAAGCTCTAAGTTGAAAGGGAACATCCATTACTGCAATTTACAGCCTCAGAAAATACTATCAACATCCAGCGGGTCATACTTTAGAAATCCATGGTTTAAAACAGCTAAAGACACTTATATTCCCTGTAAAGTCTTAAAAAGTCATACTTTTTTCCTTCAAATGTTTCTGTATCCAAAGTATGCAATAAAAAGGCCTAATTCTATTAACTGATGAGTGACATTAGCTGTCCAGCTGTTCCTATTGTTAGACATGTCATTTGTGGAGTGCTGCCAACCTAATTCCAGCTGTTAGAGGCCCAGGGCTTTGAGCTGGCATTAATCTCTCTCTCCCTCTTTCAGCCACACACACACACACACACACACACACACACACAGCTGTGTGATATGTAGCGACAGCCATGGATGGACGGATGGATGTCGAATGCATGAGATGCCCTAAATTGCCGGGCTTGAATATTTGATTGCTCTACTGTGAAATTACATCTTGGCGCACTTAATGCAATTTTAATTTTGTTTTGTAAGGCATTGCAGGGGTGGGGATGGCTGGGGGGTGCACGGTTTAAAATTGGGATTGCTGTCGTTATCTCAAAGATTGCTATGCTTGCAAATTATAAAGACCACGAAATTTCAGACTGTGTGAATGGCAGCTGAGAGAGAAAAAAAAGCCAAGATGAAGTTGGCAATCAAAGGTTGAAGGCGTAACCGAGACAGACATGGTGATTCTCTCAAAGTGTAACCTTTTATTCCACGAGAGAAGCCTGTTAATGGATCTATTGATCTGCCGAGCTCAAGGATCCAGAAGGCAATCAGAGTTGAAATGTCATGCAATACATCAGAGAGCCATTAGCTGGCATGGAGTTGTGGGCCATATTATGGTTCAAAGCTACATCAAATATAGTCATTCACATCTGTTACCTCAATAAAAGCTGCATATGGCAGCAATTACAAGCCTTCAATAAAAGCCCCTTTAGTCAATTTGAATACCAACGCACACAGACAGACTTGTGTTGACTTACAGCAACCTTTTGAGGACATTCAAAACTTGCTGTGGAGTATGTCAAATATAGTCACAGACCCAAACTGGGTAATGTCTAATGCATTTTTTCCATTCGAGTCAACATTTTACACTGCCTGCAAGCCCAGACACACATCAGCAGAAACGGATGCAAACGCACAAGTGCCAACAATATAAATATTGTCCTGTGTGACGACCTACAAGCAGCACAAAATAATTATCCTGTTCGTAAGCAACAAAATCAAGGGCCTCAACCAAAATAGTCTGGTTGTCTAACATCCCTTCACTCCCACCTGGAAGATGCGGTCACAGTTCTGAGGCAGAGCTGCAGGGGAGTAGGTGGGGTCCATCTCTGTGAACTCATCTGCAAAGTTGCTGACGTCCAGCTCATCCCGAATCACCGGCTTGAACGGGGCAGGCACCTTCTTTGCTGCCAAGTCCTCCCAGTTAATTTTCTAAAAGGGGTTGGGGGAAAAAAAACTATCTAGTCAGCCCCATTCCTCCTTAACATAGTTTAGAAAAATACTAAATTCATCAAAGTGCTACCCACTCAAAAGTGGCCCCATGATGTATAGTAACATCCCACTCTGTCATACGTTGTTCTAAATATTGTGAAATACGCGAGAGGCGATGAGCCCCACCTGGTAAAAGGGGTGTTTCTTCACATTTTCAGCTCCATTAGGACCTGAGCCCAATCTTTTCTTTGGATCTTTGATGAGGAGTCGCTGGATGAGGTCTTTGGCCAGTGGTCCCATATCTTTGGGGAGAGGAGGATCCTTCTTTGAAATCCTCCTGCGAAGTGAGGGAGAGAGACACGGTCAGTGTTGCAGAATCATTATAGCCGAAGGCTAGCTGAAAACCGTGGCTGGAGAATCAGGTAGAAACCTTACTTGGCAATGTCTGTGTGAGAGTTCTCATCTCCATCAACGGTAAAGGGCGATCCGCCAGTCAGAAGCTCATACATCAGCACGCCAAGGCTCCACCAGTCCACTGCCTGGAAAACATGAAAGCACCCATCCATGACTTTCACTTAACAGACTAAAAGGCCAATCTCAGAGTTCATTGGAGAGCGTTTCACACATTCAGGAATACAGAGAGGGGACTCAGGATTGCTTAATTTGGTTGAACAGAAGAAAAGACAGCAGAAAAACGACAAATTACCTTGTCATGTCCAGACTCTCCTCCCTCCACAATTTCTGGAGCCATATATTCAATGGTGCCACAGACCGAGAAAGCCCTCTCCATCTGTGTCAACAACACACACATTTTAGAAGCGGGATTTAATATAACATAACGTATAGAGGATCTTGGTCTTATGTTCAAGATCATTAAAAAATCAACAACAAAAAATGTTGGTTCCGTATAAACCTATTATGAGAACAGACTAGACATTCAGTTTTGAGTGTGAATTTGAAATTAGGCATCCACCACTTTGCACAGTCCTTGCTGAGGAGCTCAAGAACTCGGTACATATTGAGACATACCTGATCGAATTCTTTACTGAGGCCAAAGTCTGTGAGTACTACATGGCCATGCGAGTCCAGCAGAACATTCTCAAGCTTCAGGTCCCGATAGACAATCCCAAGCTGCAATGAGAAAAAGGGCACAGGGTCTATGGCAATTGAAATGTAAAGCATGTTTGCAGCACACTACTGAGGACAACAGATTACGTCTGTACAGGCACTGTTGGCTATCAGGAAAACTGAAGAGGCCTTGA
This sequence comes from Acanthochaenus luetkenii, assembly GCA_900312575.1. Classification (NCBI taxonomy): domain Eukaryota; kingdom Metazoa; phylum Chordata; class Actinopteri; order Beryciformes; family Stephanoberycidae; genus Acanthochaenus; species Acanthochaenus luetkenii. The sequence goes on from OMOT01053243.1 coordinate 18,778, forward strand.
TCGTGTGGAATCTGGAAGTTACCTTGTGTAGATGCTCTAGTGCCAACACAATCTCCCCACTATAGAGGGCGACTTCCTGCTCCTTGAAGCGCACCCTTTGCACCAAGTGTGTGAAGAGCTCACCACCATTTACATAATCTAGAATAAAAGATGTTAGAAGAGGAAATCACAAAATCCCATTGGATATATCATGTAGCGCATAAAAGTCATTTGCACATGAATGAGCCTGACCGAGAATGAGGTGCAGCTTGGTATCTGTCTGGAAGGCGTAGTGAAGTGTGACAAGGAACGGCGACTGGCGGATGTGCTCCAGGACTTGCCGCTCTGTCCGTGTGTGTTCAGCCGTCTTTGCCTTTTGTACAATGGTGGCCTTCTTCAAAACCTTCATGGCGTACAGCTTCCCTGCATCGTGACCACTCACTTTCCGCACCAGGAACACCTTGCCGTATGCTGGCGGAGAGGAACATATCAAAACAAAGAAACAAAGAGGGCAAAGCTCAGTATAGAGCAGAGCCTTAAACAGAGGTGATTGATGTGATATGCTTGTCATTACAAGAACACAAATATTCAGATACAAAACTGTAGCACACAAATTATCATGTGCGCGTCATGTTCTGATCTATGTAGCAGTGGATTAAAGCAGTGTCACTCACCTCCTGTTCCCAGCACCTTTAATAGCTCAAAGTTTTCAATGCCCACCCTCTCTACATGGCCCGTCAAGTTGGCTGAAGTCAGAGCAGACATCAGATGGTACAAGAGAATCAGATAGTTAGGTTCTAAAAATAATCTAGGTTTTCACCATCACTCAATGCATAAAACATGGCTTGAATGACAAAAGACATGGGTAAGCAAAGAGGATGAAATAACAAAATAATACATCAGTTAGATCAGCAGTCAGCAGACAACATGAATGGGCATAAAGGTTATTCACTCAAAGGGGAAAGTGATGCGTGAAAGTATAGCTTTACAGTTGTGAATAAATACATATCATAAATGAGTAACAGGTCCTGAAAAAGGCCCTGAAAACACAAACTGTGACTCATAATGGCTACTTTTCCATTTTATGGCCAACTGAGGCTTACCCGGGATACAGACAATTCAATATGTATATTCATCGCACTGAAAGTGCTATAGTGGTTTGCTGCGGTCACAAATCTCAGAGCAACCTTGACTAGTGCCATCTTGGAGGACTCATTTGATAATTAGCACACTCTGCTGGGCATTCACTAATAATGGCTAACTACTGTATATTACAACCAGGGGGTAATTGCGGCCCAGGTTATAATTAATGTATTTGGGCATCTTGATGCAACAAAATATATATATACTATATATCACAGCTGTTTTGCTTTGGGAAAACTGAGTGCCATGTTGAGTAAGTCGGCAGAAGCTAAAAGGGGGCATGATAGCCTAAAGGTGGTTACATTGTGGTTACACTGGGCAGGTCCCTGGGCTGAATTTGCGTAGTTGTATAAATGTGATGAAATTTTGCTGGAAAAAAGCACACGCATGCTCAGTAAACTTTCCATGGATAAACAAAGGTCTAAAAAACTAAACAAAAAAATATCCTGTAGCGGAAGCCAGACTAACTCAACTCTCACTCAAATAAACACCAGCATATAAGATCATCTTCCGTGCAAGTGAACTGGCTACATTAACTAGCAGGAGAGCATCATCTTCCATCAATGATCTTCATGGAATTTAGCACACAGTCAATAACTCCTCCAGCATCATGCCATGTTGCTGTTCATGTCATTCTATATCACAGTCTCCCAGTACAGCCGACTGAGCGTAGCACACTCTTAAGACATGCATGTCCATTGTAGTGAACACATTCCTTCTGTCTCACACTCTGAAAATAGGCTACAGAGCACTGAGCAATTATGGCTGCTGATTTCATCTTTTCCGCTGCTTCTCTTTTTACAAAGGAGAAGAAATGCTGCAACTATTAGGCAATTCGAGTACATCTAATTTCAACACGTCAACGTTGTCCTCGTTTGAGGTCAGAGGTTCTGGTTGCATAACACTGTTGTTAAATTCACCCTACCAGGGCCAAGTTTGATTTCAATGTTTATTAATAGACAGGGGTGTCCAACCAGATCATGCCTGGACAAGAGGAACTTTTAAAACATACAGGAGGGAAATGGCACTGTTCCTCAAATGTTATAAACGAGGGCTCATTCCTCCATAGGCTGTTCAATATGACTATATATATATCGTGGGACGATAGAAAAATGTCTATCGTAGATATTTTCCTCTATCGTTTCTATCGCCATTGCCGCAAAAAAGCAGCAGAACTGCGTTACGCACGTATTTTACGTCATTCCCGACCCTGCTTTACGTTCTCCACACGTGGACTGGAATAACAAACAAACACAGAACAGTGTGACACAAAATTAAACTGTTGCATTTTTTGCCTGTTAAACAACAGTTTTCAGTCGTGCTAGTTATTCCACTGATTTACAACCAGAAAAATGCTTAATGCGATGGATCATCAGCTCTTATCACGAGCGTGGCTCTGTATGTAATCTGGACCGTTTAGCTCAGTAACCATCTGCTGATGATGCAGCTAACTTAGGAAAGGACTATCCACTAGGGATGGGCAAACCGAAACTGGTATTGATACTTCGACACTCACATGCTACTCGTTTGGTATCGATGGACTTAAAGTATCAATTTTAAAAAGTAATTTTTAATCCAAAATGCAGTTGCGTCACTCAAGCATCATAGTTTTACTACGAGGTGGGAAACTCCCCAGTTCCAGGTGTGTTGACAGCAGCCTTACAATGTCCAAGAAGTGAGACAGCAGTCATGAAGGGTCTTTAATTTCATGGACTTTACAGTTTACAATGTCCAGGTTTTACAAGACTGTTTTTCAACATGTTCCCCAAAAAAAGCAAAATTGGTATTGTAACTTAACATCGTTAACCGAATAGATATTTAATCAAATAAATTTGGGAAATCAGTGGTGATACCCAGCCCTAGAGGCATGTGGTAATTCTGTATAGACAAATCCTTCATCAAATTTACAGAAAATTTACTATATCGCTATATATCTTTATCGTGATATTAAATTACCTATATTGTGATAGAAAATGTTGTCATATCGCACAGCCCATCTCAAAACATAAGGCTTGCCTCACAATTTACATTTAGGTAGGCATTTGACAATGGGCCCAACTATTTCAGAATTATGGAACTTGAAAAACCCACCAGCCAATTAATTTTATTTGAACAAACAAGGAAGGGTGGATTTGTGCTTTTGATTGTCTGAGAGGGTTCAGTTATATCTAGCATAATTTTCTCCACTGGGTCAATTGAAATAGTAGCAGGGTTAAGATGATAACAGTAGCGAGGCTTGAGATGCTGTGTGAAATTCTATACAAATAACTAGAGGCCATGACAACTAACTAGACTAACTGCATACTTAGGGCAGGGCAGTAAATGGGGGCGCAGTCTAGTCGTGTTGCAGCATGAATAGCACAGTATCATTATAAACGACTTGTAGCTGAGGCAGTGTCCAACTTCATTCAACATGCCTGTGTAATTACTGGGTAGGCTTGCTTACTGATGGTGTGTGTACCTGTCATTTTTCATGTTGTCGATCGTCGATGGATGCATGTCAATGCTCTACTCCATCATTCAGTGACATTATTGCCCCAAAAAATAACAAAAATAAAACAGGGCCAACACAACAGGATTGAACCCAACAGTCATAAAGTTGTACTTTGGGGAGCTTATGGTGGTGAATCATATAACAGGACAAAAGACGCGGGATTTGATCTGTCTGCCTTCTTCACATGAACTAACATTACCTACTGTAGACGCCGTTTTGACCTAGAACGGTGCACCCCTCTTTATCTATCAGACCACACGAAAGTCGAAGCTTTTTGACTTGACAGCACTGCAGCTCTGTCTGCTCTTCGTTGGCTTTGGTGCTTTGTGGTCGCTAACAAATCCAGAAAAAACATAGCTTATTTAGTAATGAAGTTATAACGTTGACGTTGGCATAAACTTGGTGAAAATCTCTGTCGGGTGGTCTGGGTTAGATCTTAACAACTGAGCTAATGTTATTACCTAGGTTAACAAACGTTATTGACTCGCTTAGATAACGCCAGTAACTAGTTTAGCTTGCCTTGGTTAGCTAGATACAACTAACGAGGACAGTTAGCTAACGTTAGCCTTCCCCTGCCTCACGTCAACGTTGGCAGTGACCATTGCAAACGCCCATTGACAGTGACAGTTGCCTCTTCCAAGCTAGCCTGACCATCCAACGTTAACGTTTGTCCGGCCACACGCGTCTCCAAAAGACAAAAGAGGCAGATAGACATAGACTGTCTACTACGTGCATAACTAGCTAACTTAGTAGCTAAACTTACCATGTTTTAGCTCATGTTTCACAGTAAACAGGTCACCTTCTCTTGAAGATCCCTCCATCGGGGATGGCATCGTAATTTCGTATTCCAAATATGTTCAAAGATGCTTTGCCAGTAACGTAACGTTAACCTCGCAAGTTAGTCTAATAACGTGCAAAAATGAAATTATTTCGCAAATCCCGCAAACGCCTTGTGTTAGACACAAAACTTTTCTAAAATCTAAAATAAATATACTATTGTCGCTAAACCTAGCAAGCAAGCACAGGAAACACTTGCTTCTCCCAGCACTCCACCACTACCACTACCATCGCAACCAGGCACCCCTGCATCGGTGATTGGGGTTGCTATGTGAAATTCTAACCTCTGATTGGGTCTTTTGGTGTCGTCGACAGATGGACCCGCCTTCATCTAAAGAATGTGCTGCCTTCGTGTACTCCTCGTACAATCCTAGCTCAGAGTTTGGAAGTTATATACGACTTGTCGGGCACTTTGATGCTCTTGTTCAGAAACGAAATAATTGCTAAATCAACCGTTGACCAAAAATAGTTTTTTGGCGGCTTTTTATATTGGCTCGTTCATATACGCTCCATTCGTAATTGTGAATGTAAAAAAATTCCCAACCACATCTGGGGCTGTATGATTCGTGACTGTTTTGCCACAGTGAACGGTAGATGGCGGTATTGTAAAGCAGTAAATCACCTGTCAAGAAGAACGTCCAGAGTTAAAAAACTATCAACACTTGCCAGATCAGGTGAAAACAGTCATTCAATTCAAGAAGACACTGAACACCCATACATAACGATTCAGACATACAACTAGAATAGATACAAATATAATTATTACATCGCCAAGTCGTAATTGTCCCTGCACATCTCAAAACCTGGAATTAATTTCAAGGACACTAAAATGTAATATAGATAGATAGATAGATAGATAGATAGATAGATAGATTATTTCTGCATTGTTGCACATGTCTCTCCAACTGGATATTTCCATAACCCCTTGAGTCATGCCATCAAAAAAACGCTATGGAAATGGTTTGTGTTGGGGATTGTTGCCATAAAACAAATGTAATGAAGAAAATGTGTCCCCAGCTTTATCAGTGAAGGAGACTTGATAATCTGGAATTTCTGTTATGTTATTTAAAAAGTACAAATAGTCACTGTAATTATGTATAACTTTTTATTTCACACAACTAATGATTGCTGTTTTAGTGTCCTCTGCCTCCGCCTTGTGCTAGCATGCTGTCATTGCTTTCTAATATAATCTAATTTACCAAAAATGTTTTACATTACAGGGGTGTATACACATTTTGACTATAGTGACTACAGTACCTTATATAAGTCCGAAAAATATTGAGTGTGTATTACCAGTGATGGCATGAGCAATAAAAGAGGTTAAGATGACTCTACCAGTTGACAGCGTTCAATCATTTTCGCTGGTTAATTTGAGGTTCGCGAAGAGGTGGAACATGTTTTGCATAGGAATTGTAGTAATAGTGGAATACTGGAACAGTGCCAGTATTGTTTGTATACTGGTATTTTTTAATATAAAATGTTATATTAAGAAATTAGAAGAAGGGGGGGAAAAGACACTTCCGCGTATAATAAGCTAGATCAATGTTCCATACGCACACGTAAGAAGGTGGGTGAAGGCGTGTTGAAGTCTTCAACAGACCAATGAGCTGCGAGTCTCTTTAGTTCCAGCCAATGATATGCGCGTCTGCTCGATGACAGCCAATCAGCTTCTGGTCCGCTCATCTGTCTTCCAGGAAGTAAAATTAGTCGCCAATCCTTCGTTGTCCCCATCTCATGTACCAATGATAGTGCTTGACAGCTATCTGCACGCCGCTTGCTTGTAGCTTGACCTCTCTACCAAGATGGCTGGTGTTCGAGCCCTTGGTGTTCTCTCCATAATAACATCAAGAAGATATGCTCTCATCACAGGTAGAAATGACGTGTTTTCACTGTGGCAAATGTGTTGAGTGAAAGAAAGCCGGCGCTGAAGCGACATGTTGAAAATGCGAGACTTGCTCAGAGTTAGTTAGCCTAGCCGGCAATTAACTATAGCTTGTTAGCCCCGACGAATGCTAACCGTAGGTGTCATACACATTTTGTGTGCTGGTGCATCTTACAAATACGAGCGTTGTATTTGTTCACGTCGCACGTAACTAGCTTTATATCACAATTTCAGTTAAATTAATATACGAGCATGTTAACTATAGCTATCAAACGTTAGCTAGTCGCGTTAGCGTCAGCTGCTACTGAGTCGCATATTGGGCCTGGATAGCTTGTTAGTGAGTTTTCTTTAGACGTTTCGTTTACATCGGTAACATTAACAATTAGACGCGGGTCTCAAGACGGTTGAGGCGTTGAATCTACGACGAGGACGTTAGTGCTATTCATGGGACCACCCGTGCCTGTGTTGGTCCCCTTCTCGTTTCGTCTGAATGGTAGGCGGGGAATTTAGGTGAGGGGTCATGTTCATCCATGGTCGTGTCCCACTGCACTGGCCGAGTTTTTTTGAGGTCATAGCAGTATAATCTTTACGTGTCATTGACATTGTCCCATTAAAATAAAAAAATAAACATTATTTCTAAACTTGTCACGGCTGTGTGGTAGGAGTGAAGTGGAAACAACCTCTGTTCTCCAACTAGTTTTAGAGCCCGTGCAACAGACATATACCTCCCCTGTTTATACCATTCGTAGATTACTACAATTAGATCTTATTGATTGCTTGTGTTAATGTCATTTCTCTTCTTTACAGGCAGCACTTTTCGTACCTACTCTGTAACCCCTGCCATGCTAGGTAATTTCCAACTCAAAACCCATTTATATGCCTATGTTGTGAATTGGATGGGGAATTGGTGAACTGAATTATTTTCTCAATGAACATTATGTGCTTTGTCTACTTTAAGCCCGAACCCATGTGAACTATGAAGTCAAGGGGGATGTTGCCGTTGTTCGGATCAATGACCCAAATTCCAAGGTATGAGGCTCTTAAGAGGTGAATGTGACAATTTGCATTTCTGAACAATGTGAACTTGATGCTTGATTCCCCTTTCAGGTCAACACCCTATCAGTCCAAATGCAAACGGAGTTGACCGACGTTATGGATGAAATATGGGCCAATAATGCTGTTACAAGTGCTGTTCTCATCTCCTCAAAGCATGGCTGCTTCATTGCTGGAGCTGACATTAAGTAAGATAAACTCCCTCAAATCCATTGCTTATGAAATATTGTGAGGTTTGTATTTAGGTATTTCTAGGATCTGCTATGGTTAATTTATCTGTTATGAATCTACATGACAATGCTCAGATTACTGTAGGAATGGTGTGTGTCTGCTGTGTATTATTATGTGTGGTTTTCAAATATAACCCTGTTATTGAAACATTGGACCTCATTCTTGAACACAGTTCAGAAGAAATTTCTTCTTAAGTCCACTTAGGAAATTTCCGGGACAATTCTGGAATTCATGAACGTTTTCTTATCTGTGATTCGTTGTCAGCTAAGAACAGGATTTAAGAACACGAAAGAGCAGTCTTAAGTCGGCCAGACTGGAGTGCGCCGTGTTCTTAAGGGCTGAATTTGTGTTCACATCAATTCTACAGACATCCTCGGATTTAAATACTTATAATAATAATAAGTGTGAATATATTTGTATCATTAACAATTACTAAATCACATTTATAGTCATGATTCTACGAGGCATCGTGACGAAATATATAAAAGCACCACACAAACACTGCAGATGGCAGTGAAGAAATCAATTGGCACTAAACTCAGTCGCGTGGATATAGACATAGTGGAATAGAATGGACACATCTACATTCTGTAAATTAACATGTGAATATCCATAACTAAAATATATCATGGCCATACATAATATAGACAGGACCTATCAAGATCCACAAGTAGAGCCTACTCATGTATTTAAAAAGAAAAAGATAATTATTCTACATCTTCAGTTTTCTTCAGTCTTGTCTTCCCGTCCATATTTGTCTGAATAGCTGATTTTTCCCAGTAGTTTCCGATTGCTCATCAAATGTGCATGAATGTCTTTGCAAGAGTGCTATACTAAAAATGTCTAATATAGAGAAAAGGAGCCAACTAGATCTAACTGAGCAACAATCAATGGAATTACAGAATAGTTGAATGCAAACTGGTAACTGTGCGTAACGCCAGCACTGCACCATATACAACATTTTAAATAGTTGATGTCTAACGTCAAACTTATGGAATGAAAAACGATATAAAAAATATTAATTTTCGGGGGAAATGGTCGGTGGAACAAGCAACGCAAAAACCCGGAGATCTTAAGGAATTCATTACAACTAGACAGACGGACAGATGTTTTAGGACCCAGAAAGAGGACATGTCCAAGTAAAAGAGGACATGTCCGGGTTACGGCTGTACGATATGGACAAAATCTTCTATCACGATATGGGTAATTTCATATCACGATAACGATATATATCACAATATAGTACGTTGTCTGGAAGAGTTTGTCTATACAAAATAACCACATGCCTCTAGGGCTGGGTATCGCCACTAGGTCCCAATGTGATTTGATTCGATTCAATATCGATCGGTTTGGGATATTTCAGTTACAATACCCATTTTGCTTGGATATGAAAGAGATTCTCAGAGAACTAATGCTGTAAATTGTACAAGGAACCTCTAACCTGGT
>OMOT01053255.1:3052-15939 GCA_900312575.1 Acanthochaenus luetkenii
TGAGCTTCACACACAACAGTTGTTTTATCAAAGTGCTCCAGTAGATATGTGACCGAGGAGTTCATCTTTTAGTGTCTGATTTGTATGAGCTTTGAACTACTGAGGGAGCTGCTAGTCTCTTTTTTGGGGGCCTAGAGGTTACAAATCAAAGCTGACCTATCTCTGGAGCTTCAGGAGCAAATATGTTTGCTTGATTTGTCCAGCTTCCAATCCGTCTTGTGTTCGTTTCACTTTGTGGTTTTTGCTTTCCTGGAACAGTTTAGTCTTGAGTATAGTCGTAGGATTACCCTACATGTGTGTATTTTAGCCTGGAGAGGTGCAGGAGTGATTTTAAAGATTACTGGCTGTCTCGGGACACGGATAGAGTGTGGAGGTTGGTGTGTTGAACAGTCTGAGGTTGGTGTGTGTAGCCATGAAGGAAGAGATTGCTGCTGCTGTGTTTTTTATGGCTCGGCTGGTGAAAAAATATGGCTGTCTGGATAATGACGGCAGGGAACGCTTCGCCGCCACCCTCACCTCCGTTCTGTTTGAGAACTACAAGAACCACTGGGACCTGAACGCACCCATCAAGGGACAGGCCTACAGGTCAGTACTTCATTCATCCCACTGTTTGTCCTTACAGACCTTTCAAACACTTGACACTTTAAAAACGTAACTTCTCGGTCCATGTTGTTTTTTGGTGGTGTATTTTTCTTGTTCTGTGGATAACTGGATGGTCGTAGACGGCCTGATGTAACATTGAGATGTTTCCAGCAGCTACAATGGAGTTTGATGTTAGAAAATATTTTGGCGATCTAAAACATCAACGGTAAACGTCAGCCATTTTGCACCAGCGTTCAACAATCATACAGGGAGAAATCCATCAGAACTGGAGAGAGACCAATTTCTCCACCACAGTAGAGGAGATGGACCAGAATGCAATGCAGCATCAAGACAGGTTGAGTTTTGAGAAAGGAACAACTCACTTTATCTCGACTGGAAAAACACTCTTGCTCTTACTATGCTATCACTTTTGCTCTCTCCACCTACACATACAGTATAACAGCTGAAAGCAACATGTTCACGCCCCTTCTCTCAGGGTTGTCAAAAGGCATTCTGGGAAATGTAGGACATCACTAACTGAAGTGGATGAGGCAGGTTGGTGGAAAGTGGCTACACCATAAACATTTAATCGCTAAATAACTCCTGCAATACATTGAACATCACAGATGGATTATATATAACACAGTGAGAGTATCTGAGGCGGCATAATGTGAAGGGTGGAGAGAAATGTAAATTTAAGACATGCACATCAAATCATTGCATTAAGAATAATTGCTCCTGTGTCACTTAATGATCAAAGCAAGGCTCATACACTGCTAGGGTTAGGGGTTGAATTCCCACTGGGATCACCTATGCTAAAAATGTGTGCAATCATTGTTCTGTAGTCTGCTTTTGGAAGTGTCCACCAATTGTAAATGTTACACAAAAAAAAGAAAACAGGGTAAGAGTTGTCCTTTGTTTTAAGAAACTGGAGCATGTATGGTTTTAATATAATGGATTGCGGTATTGAAGAACACAAATCGTATTGCTACAGTAATAATGAAATCCTTGAATTTCAGTCTCATGTTTCCTGCAGTGTGATGTCCTTTTGCCTCAGTACTTGAATTTAAGTGTTTTGTAACCATGCTGCGTTGTAATGCCGAGTGTGTTTCAGGTGTCTGCGCATGAACCGTATGCAGCTGAGGGACCCGGTGCTGGAGCAGACCTGTGTTCGGAGCGCGGTGCGTTATGAAGACCTGGGCCTGCCCAGAGAGCTGACGGTCTGGGTCGATCCTGGAGAGGTGTCCTGCAGGTCAGACCAGCTTGTGGAGCGTGAAGGCCAGACGTGCAATCCGTGTACCTTGGTGTTTACGCTTCTCTCACTTCTCATAACGATCACGTGCCTGAAAACTCCAGTAGTTTAGTGGCGCTGTGGGAAAACATTTATCTCCACATCCCCCAACAGGAAGAGGGAAACCCATCGGAATCGACTACTAGTTGTGGTTTCTCTGTGTGCGGCCAATCCTGGACGGAGGCACTGCAGGTCACGCGGTTTAACATTTTAGGTTTTGCGACTCCAATGTGCCCAGTCGTTGGGACTACAATTGTCATTTTGACCGCGTGCACTCCGTCACCTGCGTTTCCGCATTAAGCACATGCCAACCTGTAGTGTTGGTTACAACACCACTGGAATGAGCAGCACATTGTTGAAGCCATCCCAAAGTCATGGCCACTGATGGAGGCAAAATGTTTTCTCAGTGATGCGTTATAGTAACATTACTGCTCTTCCCACTAAAATGTTTTTGGTCTAAACAGGTTTACGATTTTCAGTGGTATGACGTATTTCCACTAAATTGGATTCAATTGAAATGGATTGTCATTTATGACATTGAATCAAATAGAATTAAAACTAATAGAATCAGTGTATGTTAATGTTTGCAATTGGTGCTCATATCTCACCCTTGGAGGTATAATCCTTCCATACCACTACCCTGGTCCATTTTCCTTCCAGGTACGGTGAACACAGCACTCCATTCTGTGTCTCGCTGGTGGACAGCAGTCACCGTGGAGACAGGGAGTTTTCCCGCCGCATCCAAAATGCGGTGGAGCGGGCCGGCCTGGATGTCCAATCAGGAGCCTCTTCAGATGAGGAGGAGGGCGGGGAAAACGGTATGAGTAGCTGCAGCAGCAGCGGCGGCAGCCTATCGTCTCTCTGCTCTGCGCCGGCCCCTCCCACCAAACCGGAGCCCAAAACCATCCCAACAGTCAGCAACCCCAACAGTGTCTACCAGGTGGGTGGGGGTTATATATTGGGCTTTTATTAAATATCAGATATAATCTACCTCTGATATGATGGAGGTTCCTCCCTGACCAAAGCTACAGAAAAACTTCTTATTCTTTAATCTGCTAACCATGAAATAATTTAATTAGTTTGTTTTCATTGGAGAGTTTTAGTGTCCCATGGTGGTCTAAATGTTTTACACCCTGCCAAGAATAAAAATAATGGAATATTTGTACTTTTTGGACATGGAAATTGTCAAATTCAAATGTACAGAATAGCAGCACAAAATAATTGCTATCGGCAGCTTCAGTAAATAAATACTAGCATCTGCCTTCAAAAACCCATATGGGTCGAACCATAGGGACGGTTACAGGGTTCAGTTAGTGATTACAGTTTGAGACAGGATATCACTAAACCCTTTACCGTTATTCCAATTTAGTAGTTTGATTACTTTCAGATGTATAAACTACTTTTGTCTTCAAAATAAATAGTTTGATCCCCACACATCACTGGAGAAATGACTGATGACAATATATTGGTATTTGGTCACTGATGCATTATTAGACACTGCAAACTATCAGCTTAGAGGGAACATTGGTCCTGATGCTCCCTGATATGCAACCAGTAAAGATCACTAACTAGCTCCCTGGTTATACAAAAAAAATCAATCATCCATCCCCCAAATGTCAGTGGACACCACCTAACGCTCAGCAAGTGAACTCCGTGGTTCCATCTCAGCCTTTTAACAAATTATTGAAATAAATGTGGCTCTTTATAAAATGTTTTATGAAAACAAGCAGAAACTGTAATTTCTCCAAACAGCTCATCCAATATAATCCCAAGTATTTTGTGGCCAATTATTTAAAGGGCCAATATCTAGATCCAGTATAAAAATGGCCACGTTAACTTCAGTAGTTTATTAAAAGGCTGAGAAAAGGTTGGACCAGGTAGCTCCAACCACCTTCAATGGGGGTGAGTAGAAAATTACTGAAGTTTCATTTTGGGGTGAACTATTCCTTTTTGAAGTGTTTCTATCTGCTGTCCACTAGCTTCTGCTCCTCTCTCCCTTAGTTCAGTGAGTTTGCTCCAGGCGCCCCCCAGACCTGGGTAACGTACCCGAAGAGGAAAGCCTTTGCTGGGGATGCATTCCCACCTCACGCACCTCCACCCGGAGGTCAGAACTCCCAGTTCCCTGGCCAGAAGGGCTTCAAGTCCTACCGACCCACCTTCACCTTCACTGGGCCCCGTGTTGACAAGTACCACTGGGTCAGCAAAGCCCGATCCTAGAAGGAGCCAGGCCTCAGACCCACAACCCATCAGGTTACTTTTCAAGAAGGGCTCAAAATGGTGGCAAAAATGACATGTAATTATCATAGAACCTGTTTGCACACAACCCCCCCCCTCACACACACAATTCTAACCCCCCCTTCCCCAAAATAACGTTTTCTGGACAGTTTGTATTTTAAAGGATAAAAGTTTAATTATGTATTTGTGAAATGTTAATAATGATTTAAAGTAATGCTGTTTAAGCATGTTTTTATACTTTAAAAAACTAATTTTAAATAAAAACTTATTTCTAAGTGTTGTGTTTTAAACTACAATGAAAGTGTAACTGCAAATAAAGTAACATTGAATTGTTATTGTGTCATGTTTTGTGGCAGTTCTGCTGATCCTTAAAATGTTGGTCCAGTGTTTCATTTAATGAGCCGGGGTGTTTGGGGATCGTTTGAGTTTTGGTTCCACATCTGTTCATGTTTAGTCCCACTTCTGCTTCTAGTTCAGAAACATCCTAAACATCAGGATAGTTTTTGTTAGAGAGGGACATAAATAAAATAAATAATACTGTTTTAATTCAAATGTATTTCTATTTTTCTGGTTGTGCTGCAACACTGCTAAAATGTACAATTATTTATTTATATAGCACTTTTCAAAACCAAGTTACAAAATAATTCACAATCAAGATAAATAATAGATTAAAAGAAGGATTGTGAGCAGGGATGAAAAACATTATTTAAAAATAACTGGTTCCAGGATATAAGGAGACAATGAATGGAATAAATAAGACCAGGCAAATAAAATAATGCAGAAAACTACTAAAAACACATCATTACATAGAGCCAACACTTGGAGCAGCATCATAGTGTCTGCAGTACAAACCTACAACTTGTACACTGTAAAAGGACTAATAAACTTTATTTATGTAGCTGCTTTCCAAAACAACTTTAACAGAGGGGGGAAATGACAACACACACAACATGACAATAATGGTCAATACATTTGTCAATAATAAATGAGGAAAAATAAGAATTGTTAAAGAAAGTTATTTTATTAAAATGGGTTATAGGAAGAGATCGAAAAGAATGAACAAACGTAGCTAACATTAGTGATGTCACCCCCGTCATGTCATCAGTGAGGACATTTATCCATGGGACTAAAAACCAAAACTTTGGACAAACTCCACATCTGTATTTAAGTGTACTTACAGTTGTAATGATGCAGTGTTTAGGTGAGACTTATTTTTCTGCTGGCCCAAAGGCTTGATGGCCAACATGCAAAAATTGGCAGCGTGTCTGGTTGAGCAGCTGGGTTGCACAGCAGGGTGGCTGGGTGTGGTGGTGGTTGTACTGGTGGTGTCGTTAGTGATTGGTGTGCTAGAACAATCAGCTAACAACACTGCCTGCACAGCAACCCCAAAAACATTCACTAAGCACCGTACATACACAGGAATCAGTTTTGGTGACAGCTAACATAGTACACTTACATACTGACATGTGTACGTACAGTGTGCAAGACAGTATGGCATACATATCACTGTATATAAATACATTTCAAACTTAGCTGTGACTGCTTATAATTACTCTAAAGGCCTATTCACATATGAAGATAATTATAAACTATAACAATACATTTATGCAACAATGATATCTGATCAGTTCCTCAGCAAACGAAACATCACTACCGAATTCTCTTACACCTTTAATTTGATTGGTTGAAAATGTTTTATCGTTGTGGGAAAATAGTTAAATCTGTCGTTTTTGATGTTTTTTTATGGTTATCTTTATTGGTATCGTCCTAGATGTGAATGGGCCTTAAGTTTGGAGTTGGGTAGTGATGGAATACTAATATGTATTTTTATGTACTTTAAATATAAACATTTGACTGTATTCTGTTATGTTGCCTAAAACAATAATGTATTCTGATTTCAGATACTTGTAGAAAATGAGAGGATTACTTCTGGGAATACTTTTAAAGTGAAAGGATTAACTCGGAAGCCGTTTAAATGACAGCAGCTGTTCTACATCTTTAGAACATGTGGCACAGAAAAAAATGTGTGTTTGTATTGTAATTGCGTAATCCCTTGGATTATGTTATATAATAAATAGAAATGTTGAGATGGTAACCACAGTCTTCTACTGTTGGCCACAGGGAGCTGACCAGGGGGTTTGGGGAGTTTTGCTCAAAGGCACATCAGCAGTAACTGTTGACAGAAGGGAGAGCATTAGTGATTCAGTTTCTCACTCCAGAGAATCAAACCTACCAGTCACAGCAGCTCCTCTCACCTCCAGGCTTCCTCTGCCCTCACACTGCGAAGTGTCACTCCATTCTGACCGATTGTGGGCGGGGCCAGAGGCTCCAACTGCATCTAAGTAGTGGTCTGCACCTAACAATGTTTTCAACAGGCAAATCATGTATTTTCTCTGTTCTGGTATTGCCTTTCATAACGTTATGTTCTTTTAACAAGTTAACATAGCTAGCTGGCAACTGCTAATTAATGGAAAATAAACATAAAAAACTGACATCAGAGCTTACCATCGACCCCAACGATGGATGCAACCTTTCTCCAAGCATCGTTTTGTTCCTGTACTCCTTCAAATAAAAGCTGTAGAGAATGGCCTGGAATCAGCGTGAAACAAGAAAGCAAAAATCTGATTGGCTGTTGATTGCCGATGACCATAAAAGTTTCCCTGGTCTTTAGGCTCCATTGGAAACGAATGGGCTTCAATGTTGCTCGCACTGTGAACACAGGGTGAAATCTCTTTGTCAGCAGCACGACGGTTCAAATCTAGATCTGTCTGTACTCGTGTAATGAACCGCAGTGTTAAAAGTGAACCTATTGTGCTGCGTGTCTGGATGGATGAGTGTTGTGCTCCTACCTGCTGTCGCTGCAGCTCTGACCACTCGGTTTGCAACTTACCGCAACTGAGGAAACACAACCATCTCCACAGCTACACTTGCCTCAGGTCAAGCCTAGACTTGCCCCTGGCAGGCAGGTAGTTGATGTTGCCAGGGTGAAGTAGTCGGTGGCAACAGCAAACACTGTTCTCTCCCAGTGCTGTAGATATATTCTACAAAGGTATTTCTGTCTGTCCCACATGACCAGAGTACTAGTTTTAGTGAGTTAGAACGAGGGACAAGACCATCCATCCATCCATCGTCTATACCCGCTTACTCCTATTCAGGGTCACGGGGGGCTGGAGCCTATCCCAGCATGCATTGGATGAAAGGCAGGGAAACACCCTGGCCAGATCGCCAGTCCATCACAGGGATGAGACAAGTCCAATTTCACAATATAAATAAACATGGAAATGAGAAGAAGTGCAGACTCATCAGGTGTGTGTGACTGGGTTGATTTCTCACTGCAACAGCTCAACAAGAAACCACAAGACCTTCAAAACCAACTATAACACTTGCAGTTGTGTATTTAGCTGAATGTAATTCAGGACCTTTGGTTTAGAGAATACATCTTAAATTATTTTAAGACTTCAGGACCTACAGACAACAGGCCTCCATTTTCCAAGTCTCGGTCTATTCCCATTGTCTCATAAAGTTTCTGTAACTTATCTCTTTGTTGCTCCAGTAGTTCTTTGTTTCAGTGGCAGCATAGTTAGCACCAAAACTTTGCCATTGCTAAGTAACGTTTAATTCTAGTATAACTTGGCCACTGATAAAGAGGCTTGGACATGCTGAACTATAGCCACCATGTTGCTGGCCCTCCTCTTCCACTGACATAATGCTGACTTCAGAGATGCCCTTCATAACATCACCTTAGTCACTTGGCGTAGACATATCAGTTACTTTATATGATCCATGCAACAAGATTGTAGTGCCAACATGGCCGCCTCTGGCTCTTGATGAATGACTGTACTACATATTTTTTAAATAATGTTGTGTATGTGTCCCTAATTAAAACACATTATTGTAAATGTAATGTAGTTGGTGATTAAATTGATTCCAATTCATGTAGCTGTCTTAAACAGCAGCAGCAGCAGCCTGCAGTACGTCTCTCAACTCCCTTACTTTGGACCAGGACCTAAAACCAGTATCAATATGATTGCATACTGGTCTAGAATTGCCTTCAACTTCAATCCCATTATAAGAGGCTACATTTTAAATTGGGTCCCAAGATGATATGGTTTAAGAGTCCCGGCTATCTGTAGGCTAAGTGTCGTTGCTAAAAGGAAAACTGCGCAGACTTGAAGCCCCACGTAGAAAAACAGTTTCACTTTTGACGCTACTGAGGACGTTTCTCTACTTTACTGAACAAAATGAATCCACAAAACAAAGCCATCGTCGATATAAGACCACAACATACTACACATCACCGCTTCAATGACAATTGTAGACAATAGAGAGTGAAGGGGAAAAAAAGTCTTTTGTGGAAGTACGAACTGTGTGAGGACAGGAAGGAGGAAGGGCAGTTTGTGCAACTAACCAATAGAGTAACTCCTTTATTAAAGCATGGGCTCTGGCTGTCCAATCACAGCCTTTGTCATTACGACGTCCTCTAGCGCTTGGTCACATCCGGTGGTATATATTTTGCCACGAGTTAGCGGCGAATTTGGAGAGTGTCCATTTTGACCAGCGAGTCACCGTCTCCTGCATTTTTATAAAGTAAGCATGTGTTTATATATATGTTCTTGTTTTGTTTCTGCATTGAAAAATATACCACGAAGTTAAGCGTCGTTCGGTGATTCTGCACATTATGTTTTCCATCAGCTGCTTTTCCGTTTCATCTTGCTAATAGTAAAACTAGTCGGTTGCCTGTTATGATTAGCTAGAAAGCGGTGCAAGCTAAGCTAATCCGGAGCGAGTGGGCCGCAGCGCGATTAGCGTAGAAGTTAACATGTGTTTTTATTTAAAAAAAACTACTTTAATCGCCAGTCTTTGGTTAAATAGACCGTAGCTCAATCGTGATGTGTATTCTGGTACAGTAACGCGACCCTGGTCGATGTGTTGCTAAGCTAGCGCTAGCTAGGCCTGCGTCCTGCGATGAGCGGTAACATGCAAAGCGCGGTCGACTTGAATACTCAACATGGAGATGAACCTCGGTCCGTTGTCTCCTTCACGTTGCGTTACACTCTATTCAAACGTCTAACAATTAAACGTGGCTTCACCAATAGGCAAATATACACCATAAGACACTGTAAGACTGTTTGTTACATGCGAACTAACGTATTACATTGTTTTAAGTCTTGTTTTATAAGTATTTACTTTGGCTGACAACAAAGCTACCTTAAATGGTCAGATTAGCTTGACTTTCCATACGAGATGGAACTAAACTTATCAGGACAACATGTAGTGAGGACCAAATTCATATCCATCTTAGCAAACGTAGATTTGTGTTAAGATTAAACTTTAATTATCCCTGTGGGCCAACTGGGTCATTGGCGCAGCAAACTGTAATTTGATACAACAAAGAAACGTGCAGTATAAATAGAGCTTGATAGTAACCAGTAACGGCAATTGTTTAAATAATATTTAAAATGTATTAATGTAAATTATGGAGGGGGGGAATCGGCATTATGCGGCTCTGCAAATTAAAACTGCAGAAGAACACGAGACAAATAACAAATGAGTGAAAATGTGTAATGCAACAATGTTCTAAAATGAAATGCATGTACAGTTGAGCGAATATGGGAATATGTAGAAAACTGGCTAAATACAGCTTATATACATGATAAATGATGCTTTATATATATTTAATGTCTAAGGTATATCCGTATGTAAACCTCCTATACTTGTTTGAAATCTTGACATCATTCGGTGTATAAAATGTAGCCCGACATCATTTTTATTGTGTAAATGTCTAAATTGGTATTTGCATAGTACATTTAAAAACTATTCCAACAGTGTAAAAGAGTAATAACACTGCATGTGTATTTATTCTGGATTCTAGTTTCCCAGCTGCCCCCTTGATTTTGATTTATACATTAGTTCAGCAAGGCAGCCCATACTGAGAACGCGCCCCCTTTCAGGAGTGATTTGTTTACAAGACGGTACCAAGAATGGTAAGGAGTGAATACATATAAATTAACAGGACAGAACATAGTAGCTGGTAATTGTAAGGCTAGTTGGTTAACATCCATCTCCCTTTCTTTGCTGTATCCTGTTGCGTCTCAGTCTCTTGAAGAGCCAACTGTCAACATGGCAGACGCTGAGAATCAGTTCATGGAGACATCAGAGGAGAACGGCAACGAAGGAGGAGAGGAGGACCAGAACGGAGCCGAGCAGGAGTTTCCAGCCGTGGAGGAGGCCACGCAGGATGAAAGTGGAGACGGTGGCAAGATCAACGCCAGCAAAGGAGAAGATGATGCAGGGTGAGGGGTGGTAGAACGGGGGTAACTAGTTTTGGTTCCTTATCAGTCTCGGTTTGGTTGCAGTGTTGTGTCACCGCTGACGTTGATATTAATGTTGGAATGCAACCCTGCAAAAACGGACTGTTGAGCTGTAATAAGTTTGTGGTTTCAGCTGCGTTCTAATGTGAGAAAAGCCAGAATTGTTTGAACACCAGTTTTAGCACGAGACCAGCTGAACTCACTACTGTGTAGCCGCAGAAGGAGACGGGGTGGACGCTGGCCAAACTTTACGCCGTCAAGTTTTCAGGCTGCGGTGTGACAGAATTTTAGATTTCCAATTAAGAAAGAAAAACTGCAGCCAGATAACTGACGAGATAGACTGTTAGCCAGTCTTGTAAGAGAACAGGTAACACTAGCTGCACAACCAAACAGAAACCTGTAGTCACCCTGTTTATGGTTTTGTTCCCCACCAGAAATAAAACTTCTTTTAAAGTAATAATTGCCGTAATTTAGATTGTGCCCAAATTATCGTGATAATATTGAACCATGAACCCAGTATAGAGTACAAAACCGTTGTATCGATGCATCTCAAAATGCACAAATAGGCTATTGTCAGTAGTGACATAACAGTTAAAATAGTGTAATTTATATAGTCATGATTAAATGGGTATTTCAATACCTAAAATGTGACAAACTGCATCTTGAGTTCTACCAGACTACATTTTCGGCATTTCACTATTGCTTATCCAGAGATAATTCCAAGTCAGTTAAACTAAAGAATAAGTCTCTATTCTAGATCAACATTAGAAGCAACCAGAGGTATGGCGGTCAGAGGCCACAGCATGATCATGATTTAACAAACTGGAGCGCCATTATGTTAGAGGAAGATTTGGGTGAGGGGGGTGCGAGTTTGGTGTAGAAAGGGGGACTTGAAGTGTTAAATGAAGACCTGAGTTTTGAACAGCCATTTCCCCTCATGTCCCCATTGACTCTACAGTAAGATGTTTGTGGGCGGCCTCAGCTGGGACACAAGTAAAAAAGACCTGAAGGATTATTTCTCCAAGTTTGGCGAGGTGTCAGACTGCACCATCAAGATGGATTCCAACACAGGCCGCTCTCGAGGCTTTGGATTCGTTCTCTTCAAAGATGCCGTCAGTGTTGACAAGGTGAGACAGTTCAGTGTTAAGCTACAACATCGGGGTCCTCTTGTTTAAAAGCTGAAGCTGATTTGACCAAAGGTCTGTCAACCTTTTTTTACTGGCCACCAGCCAGATGCTGGTCAATTCAGACTGGCTGTTTAGGTTGTTTTCAACCATTTTGACAGTTGATACTTTATATATATATATATATATATATATATACATGCACACACACACACACACACACTATATATAATGTAGTAGTATTATTGCATGGCTTTGTTGAATGCTTGGTTCCAACTGGCCAATAAAGGTATTCTGACCTCTGTTTCTGAATAACAGACCTGTTTCTGTTTCTGTTTATCTGATCATATCACACTGCTGTCAAGAAGTCTGGTCCAGTTAGTTGATTGTTTTTTTTAAATGGTGCCACCTCGTGGCAAAAAGCCATTAATGCAGACAAACATTGCTCACCAAGGTCAAGGAACATTTTTACAATATGAATATATTCAGAGACAAACACTTGATTGCTGTTTAGATGCTGAACAAAGTA
This sequence comes from Acanthochaenus luetkenii, assembly GCA_900312575.1. NCBI lineage: Eukaryota > Metazoa > Chordata > Actinopteri > Beryciformes > Stephanoberycidae > Acanthochaenus > Acanthochaenus luetkenii. The sequence continues at coordinate 15,125 of OMOT01053255.1, forward strand.
CATTTTTTATTTGCTAGCTTCTTATCAAATTAAATAAGAGGTGAATTGCACAGTTACAATTTTTAAGGCTTACCTATTTATTAAGCGTTGAGGGCATTTTCTTTATGAAAAGGAGCATCTTGAAGACAATCTATTTGTTTTAATTCTGCGGCTGATCGGTCTAAGCGTCCTTAATTAGTTGGCATGTAGTGCTGCCATATAGCAATGTAGTGAGGTTTGTGTTTGTGTAGGTGCTGGAGCAGAAGGAACACAGGCTGGATGGGCGTCAGATTGACCCCAAGAGGGCCATGGCCATGAAGAAGGAGGCCGTCAAGAAGATCTTCGTCGGGGGTTTGAACCCCGAGGCGTCTGAGGACACCATCAGGGAATACTTCGGAGGTTTCGGAGAGGTTGGTTACAACAGTGCTTCTCCAACGCTGTCTTGTCCCGGACCCCCAGATAGACCCACATTAGACCAAAGACCCCAATCTGATCAGATTTAGTCCCATATGGTCAGGTTTCACTTGGCTTATTGTTTTGTCTAAAATAAATGCATTGCTGTTCAGTTACTTCATGTATCAGATGCTGAGAACTGATCCTTAGTTTATAGACTAGGAGTCCAGACCAACCTACAGAATGCAGTTTTTGTCCCAAGCTGTAGAACTTGCATGATTCCAGTGCAGAAACTTGAACACCAAATACCAGGAATAAAGCAAATTGGGTACTAAACATAACGCAACAAACGAATACAACACCAGTGAACATTGTTGAAATTAATTTCAGGGTGTTGAGCCAAATAAGATTGATGGACAATGTTTAAAAGATTGAGCCGGGAT
>OMOT01053264.1:0-10158 GCA_900312575.1 Acanthochaenus luetkenii
TAGGCAGAGGGTTAGCCGAGTGCAGGAAACTTCTTCCTGCTGAGTGTCAACGGTGCGGAGAGACAACCAGAATCCGCTCTTAACCTCAGTGATAAATACCGGCGTAAGAGATGGACACTTCCGCTGTCAACTCAATGTTGGAAGTGTTTAGCGGGGTTGGTTTTAGTACGGATGTAATGGGTCTGCTGGATGTGTGTGTGTGTGTGTGTGTGTGTGTGTGTGTGTACAATTACAGAGGAAGTGACCCTTGCTGTAGGTCAGAGGACAGATAGAGATTCCTGGGAGTGTAACGAGTATACAGGGTGGAGAAAAGAGCAAGGTGTGGTCTATAGAGTGAGTGAGTGAGTGAGTGAGTGAGTGAGTGAGTGAGTGAGTGGGTGAGTGAGTGAGTGAGTGGGTGAGTGAGTGGGTGGGTGAGTGAGTGAGTGAGTGAGTGAGTGGGTGAGTGAGTGGGTGAGTGAGTGAGTGAGTGAGTGAGTGGGTGAGTGAGTGAATGAGAGTCCAACTTTTTTTTTAAAGATGACACTTTGTTGGACTGGTGACAAGTTATTACTGAGGAATTCCCTACAAAACCAATAACCAGGCAGGTTGTTTGTGTTCTCCCGTGTTGCTGTGGTCTTTACATCTCTGGTAATGATGGCAAAGAAATGAAAAAGAAGACTTGGTTTTCTGTTTTGGACTGGAGTTACTTCTGATTCACCTCAAGTGAAGCCCCCCTCTGTCATTTCCACACAAAGAGAGGTGGTAATCACGTCTTTGTCATGACACGCAAACGCTGTTTTAAGTGGTCCTGACGGTGGAGAGACAACCACACTCCCAAAACATTCGTACTTTGTAGACACAAGGACGGGCTTGGGGTCAGTGACAGCTTGATGCCTGTTTGTCTCACCGCCGTCAGTAATGTTGGTTCTGTTTTCCAGCACCTTGAGGGATTGTGGGTCACTTCTAATTGGGCTCAGGCAGGTTCAGGCAGAGGACTAGTGAGAGATGTGAAGCGACAAACAGAAAGGGGAAATGAAGAGCAGGCAGGAAAAACAAGTTGCTCATCCATCATTATGGCTAGCAGATGAAAAACAGGTTGAACACATCCTACGGTGAACTTAACCCAGCACTGATGATTAAAGAAGATCGCTCTCCTTTAGACGTAATTGAGGCATGCGTAGACTAAACAGACCTCGAGTGGCATACAGGAGCCAGCACACAGTGGAAGTGACATGCCAAACGGCTGCATGGCCTGAGGGCACGGCACGTCGTTGTGCCCCATTATTGTGCCCCATTAGTTGTGAAGTTCCCGGTGAAAATGACGAGGGGAAAACATCAGTGGCCTTTCCTGCTCGCTCTCTGCCCTGAGAATAGGATGACGCTGGAGCAAACATTCCCACATGCCACGCACCATGCACCCAGACACACACACACACACACACACACACATACCACACGTACGCAGACAGACACACATATACACACACAAACACAACAATATCCCATGAGCATGAAAGACATGGACAGACTGTAATTGTGAGAAGGAATCAAGCAAACAAACGACGTCATTATCTCAACGCCAGCTTGGATATCATTACCATATCAGTGGGAGCTGTGTGGCATTCTTGCCTTCCATTGCGACGCTCTCACGAATGAGAAACGCCATTGTTCTGACTTTCTCCCCTACATCTACAGTACGTGACATTTCCACTATCAAACATGCGAGGTCACAATCAGACAGTCATTCGGCTATTTTTGTGTTCATGCCGACCTCCTAAACAGTGTCAGAATACCAGGGCGTGTTTCTGCACTGTAAACACAAGGAGGCAATCCCAGAGGGCGCTCCCCTGCGCCGTTACTGTGATGTGTTTCTTAAAGCCTCGGCTTACGGGAGGCATACGAATGATCATGCAGAAACATGACGACAGCGGGAGGAAGGCTGCGATACGGGGTCCCCATGGCAACCACACAAAACGGCATGCACTCGCCATGGCAACAGAGCTATAATGGAGAGAGTGTTGAAGCTGGCCTCTGGCTGTTTGAACTGATACAGAGTCACATGCCAGCAGCGCATCATGGGCAACTGATCCACACACATCGGTCTAAAGGCTGCTCGATTACGCTTTAGTGAATATATTGAATGGTATTGACATGATAGATGGACATCTACGTGGTGAAAGGGTGCTGTTGGAGTACGCCCGTGTTTGTTATGTCACTTAACTATACTGCCCGATACACAATCACATGAACGCAGGATTGCGCGCACACACACATACATACACACACACATACACCCTTATACTTCCATCCTGAGGACCCTCCATTGACTACACTCATTCCCTAACGCCTAACCTTAACCCAAAGCCTCACTACTACATGCCAAACCTAAAACCTTCTATTCTAATCTTAACCGTTAAACCTAAACCCAAGCCCTAACCCTAACCCTAAACTAACCTTAACCATAACCCTAAACTAACCTTAACCCTAAACTAACCTTAACCTATAACCCCTAACCCTAAACTAACCTTAACCTTAACCCTAACCCTAAACTAGACCCTTAAAGAAAGAGGACTGGCCAAAATGTCCTAACTTCTAAATACAAGAACATAAACACACACACACACACACCATTCTGGTCCTGTATAGTAGCAGTAAGTCACGATAGAGGCCTCGGTTAATGGAGCCACTCTCCTGAAGAGACAAATAGCCGGACACCAACTGCTGATGCTTCGAGGCCACAGTCGGCTGCACTGTAAACGGAAACGGTTGCCCTGCCAGACGAGGAGAAACCCCTACGACACACATCGTCATTCCGCTACCGTTGTTCATACTCCTGGCTCAACAGAGGGATGTGCCATCGCACGTTCTCACACAGGTATAAAAACCACCGCGTGTGCCTGCTCACACATATCCTTCAACCATTTAACCACTGCATATTACTGGGCATATTCCTCTCTGCCACTGCTCCTCTCTTGGAAGCTCAGAATAAAATCCTTCCTCTTATTTTCATTTCGTCCCCTTGGTGCTGCACGGGGCAGGAAGTCAAAATGCATTTAAAGAGGAGGTTTATCCAAAGCCTGGCTCCCTATGGACACCTGTCACGATGGATAATTTGCCCTTATTCTGAAATCAAATGAGCGGAAAGCCCGCTTCAAGTTCCAAAATCTAGACTTGATTAATGCTGCATATTAAGTAGCCATTTCACTAAAGAATATTCCTAATGAGGTTGGTCGTCAGTGGGGTTTTTCTTTATCGTTGTCTTTATTCAAACACTGAACCATAACGAGAAACACTGAGGGAAGACGGATATTAATCGCTCTGGTTTAAGCTGCTTTTCAGTTCAGCAGCCATTAAAAGACACACTGCTTGGCTGGGTTCGACGTCAGCTGAGGTAGGACGGAACTGTGTCACTGAACTCAAGAAACCTTTCAGGGGAACAAAAAGGAATACGTTGTTGTTTCTCGAGTGTCTACGGGAATTTAGATACAATTTCAGTGCGATATAAGGCTAGGCCTTTTATCACGAAGCAAAACAATAGGCTGCTGGAAGTATCGTTATGTTGGCAAACCAAATTGACTTGACGATGTGCATCATTTCTCTAAATTGACATTCAGCCACCCTAGAGGAGTGGGTGGGTGTGGCACCAAACACCATACAGACCGGACTCCATGTCTCCATCTAGTGACAGGCGAGACTCAACCTGTTTTTGTCAAATCTGGTAGGATCACAGGATGGTTGCGAGATGCAGCTTGTATTGTCTACCAACATTGAAAATTGTACATTTTTATAATGTCCACTGCACTTTGGCGTACTGTGGTACAATTATACAATTTGTATCGCAGTTTTGAGTATGGTACAAGGTGACAAAATATCACATATGTCACAGTGCAGAAAACAAAATTACACATGAAGCCACCATACAAGCCACTTCTACTGCATGCTTGCTGAACTACTGCTGTACTTTTGCTCCATCCCCAAGAGGAATTGCTTACAAAAATAACGTTTTGCTCTCTTTCCAGCTTTTATAAGTTAACGGTCTGGTAGTCTGGAGTTTTTAATAATGCAGGATAAATACTTGAAGGGATACTCCAATAATGGATACCGCTGCATCGACTCAGAAGTGACACTACAGTGCATCAGGGCCAGTCCGCAGTGGGTCCTATCTAAAGCCTGTTTAGCCATCTTAAAGTTAGCCTGAACTGCATATGGGGATATCTGACAAGGCCCTAAACACAGGCATGTTTTACGTACACTTACTGGTTTCTGCCAGACTGATCAGACTGATCCACATGTCTAAGACTTAGACAGACAACAGATCTCACCAAAGGAAGTGGAAGGATAAATCCCCTTTCACATGTGTGTGCTGTTAGTACATTGAATATAGCATAACTCAGGTTTTCTAAATGTAATACTATAAGCACACATTTCCATTTTTCTCCATTGAACTCAAGTAGTTTTAACAAGCCTTGACTTTCAACTGGCTGTTTTGTACCGTTAAAAAAAACGGCTACATTGTACACATAGTCTTACTTTCATTGTCAGGGCATTGCTCATACATTTCTCATCTATTATGATTTAGCATGTTGCTTTGAATAGAAATGAACCCACAAGTCATATCTCAGTACAACAGTGCCATCATGTGTTGAAAAGCCACAAAAGAACAGGCTTTCCTCTCCTAGGTGTGGTGATTCCCTGTAAACACCCAATGACGCCAGTAAACACAATTCATATGACGACGACATCTAGCAGAATTCTGCATAACATCTATTAGAATATACTTGGATTGTCATTTTGATCAAATGGAAAAATGGTGGAGTCTGAGCTTAAAAAAATAAAAGTTTTCAAAGGCCTGTATGAATTAAGATGACAGATACAAATATGACTTGCCATGACTGACAATTCATATGACAACATAATCTTTGGGAATGTTTCTATCCAATATTGGCTGCATGGGAAAACGGTAGGTAATAACCTTAACAGGCCTACATCTTCTTAATGAATTTTCTTCCTGACCAAATGAAAATGAATCCCCGTTAATCTCGGCACAAGACTGGAATTAGTGTTATATTCCCTAGCTATTCTGGAAATCTGTATAAGGTCTTTCAAAGCCTTCTATAACGTGGATTATTAGAAAGTAAAACCACTACATAATTAATGTTACCCAAATGTTGGGATAATTCATGCCCTGTTGAAATCCTCGTTTTCTCAGCTGTCTTAACATTATTTTCCTTCTCCAGAATGCTGAATTTGCAGTAGCAGAATACAGTGGGTGCTGAGGATAGTACCGTTTGTGTTGCATGAGTATTGTATAGCCACAAACCAACAATTAATACTTTCATTTCCCTTAGTAATTTAGTCTAGGACTCATGTCAAATTAAGTATTAACCAATGATGAAAAGCAGTGTCCACAACCTGCAACATTTAATGCAGATTAGACTTTTTGTTACTTGCCTTGAAAACCACATGCTTGTCATAATGAATACCCGTTATACGAAGCATGAATCTAATTTAGCCAGCAAATTGGTTTATTCCACAGTTCAATCATGATTCACTACAATTCAGAAGAAGGTTGTCCATGCAGCGACTCTGTCATCAGGCCCATGTACTTATTGTAATTACATACACACAAAAGACAGACTTAACTCAGTGGTCATATATTATCAATATTATTATGCACAAAATATAAAACTAACATATGTCCTTGACAGCAATACATTGTGGCTGCACATGGGCGCATCATTTTCAAAAGTATTTTATATACAAAAAGTAGTTACTGTACAGTGCACCGTCTCCATACATTTCTATTGTCCTGATATTGCATAACAAATATCATTTGACTTTAAGACTTGGGAAGATTCAGCCAAGTGTGCTGGCAAAGAAAGGATTCAAACTCATTTCAGGTAGAACAAATACAACTTTGAAGAGCGTGTGCATGTGTGAGAGCATGGATGATGAAAGAGACACAACGACCTCGAAGGCCTACTAGGTCTATTGTGCATTAAAGTATCATGGTCTTTAACAGTAGTCACCCCACTAACCCTGAGATAGCCCACTTACCCTATATCATCCCAAACAACCCCGTCTCTGTCACTGACAATGTACCTGCAGAGTTGCAAAGGGGCCAAACCAGTTAGCTTACAAAATATTTAGCTCCTAGCTGTTAGTTGGGCCAACTGCTATGGCCAGGTCTTGTGCAGGAAGGGCTGTGGCCCCTTCCAGGAAACATCAGGAATAAAAGCAGTGTAATAACATTGTGGTAAAGTATGTCATTATCTTCATAGGTTCACTGATTATCAATGCTGGAGTTGTGGTTATGACCCCTGCACCTGGAATAACACTTAACAATTAGTCCAGCGTCTTCTGCGTTCCTCTTATCCTTCCTGTTGCCTTGATGAAAAAAATACTTTCCTAGAGTGGATGGCCTGAGGTTCTCCTATAAGAAATGTCCTTTCCTATATCCAACGTGATATGAAAACCTGATGACTAATAAACAATGTTCTCTTATTGACTGTCCCAAAGAGCCTGGTCTTCTTTGTTGTGCAGCTTGTTCATCTGTACTCCACACGGTCCTCCATGTCTCCAACGAGACATCAGTCACCAAGGATGCTGGTTACGCTGTAGCCATATTAGGAGTACAGCACATGACAGTGGGCTACATTAAATTGTATTTCATATAGGTAGAAGTTGGTGTCCATAAGGAGGTGAGAGTATGAGATCTCAGCTGATTTCTATTCTTCAGTGTCCGTTCTGTTCTTAGAGAAATACTGCCCACTTTATATCCCTTCCTCTGGCCTGAAGACTGATGCCTTCAAGTTATGCTGTAAGGAAAGCTCTGACCCGTTTGGTTTCTGTACAATTGTCATAGGAAACCCTTGGGAATTAGGGTCCAACTCATCTGCTCAGAGCAATGAAAGCTATGACGCAAACGTCTTCAACATCGTGCTTCACTCCTAATAATCAAGGTGCCAGCAGGCGCAGTTTAGATCGGGTCAACAGTGACACGCCCTTCAGATGTTCTGTACCAATGCCGTTTGTCTTCTCTCCTCGTCTCCATCATTCGCTGTCTTTCTCCCTTTCCCCAACACTCTCTCTTTCTCTACGGTTTGTTCTCTGCTCCTCCGGCTTCTCTTCTCTTTTTCTCTGTGTCCTCGTCTACCTCTGTTTTTCTCACTGAGCCGTCAGTGTTGCAAGAGGAAGTTGGTTGCTATGTTGATGTCATTGTTTGAAGCTCTGAGGGCCTCTAGGGCATCAATCCTGGAGAAACCCATTTCCACCAACCTGGCAACCTGAGGGACAAAAAATATCAGTTGAGACTAAGGGTGTGACGATTTACTGATTTGAACCGATGCACCGGGCTTAATGTTTAAGATTTTACAAGAAAGACGGAAAACTTGATAAAAGTGTGGCAATACGCAAAATGTGCCGAACAGAAGTTAAATATACAGGTAGCACGACTAATCTCACTAGCTAGGAAATTCTTGCTATTGTGTTACAGAAATATTTCCTGATTTAAAGGGGCATACCGTAAGTTTGCACAGCCATTTACATTTCTCTATATAGACTATTGAAAACTTAGTCCACCACATGTAGTCTAAGGCCTACAAACAGTAGGTTGGCAGTTATTATAAACAAAATTGTTTTTACATTGTTTGTAACAAATATCTCATTGCAGAAAGTAACTGTTGATAAACAATGGCCTGTTTGACTGATTTTCATGTTTTAATACAAACAAATGAGATTCCAAATAGGTTGCTAACACCATCCTTCACTCCTATTACTGGACTGAGTAGATGTATACCCATTAGGATTTCTTCTCGCAACCAGTCACAGTCGCTTATATGTTACACATATCGCACCGCATCGTACAGGGTTGAATTGAATCATATCAATCTGTTGACTGCTTCAAATGTATCTAGATGCATCGGATCATTGATCGCGTATCGAGGCGCAAATCGAATCGCGCTCGGATGGTGAGCTGCACACCCCTCGGTGAGAGACATCAGTCAACACAGCAGGCAGACAGATCATCACCTCAAAATATTTAAGGGCGGCCACACATGATGACCATTCAGCACTGCGCTAAGGAAGGCGTAGGTGGGCTTGCCAATACATCATCACAGAAGTATTCGTGGTAGCAAGAAGGCAGGGGATATCAAAACACAAAACCGTTGTTTCTAAACCACCAGTCTCAGGTTGTTTTACATTTATACAATGTACCTGAGCAGAGATCAAAAGAACGCCATGGCATTTGTTCTTATTATTCATCACAGAAGACAGATCATGGTAGCTATTTAATGATGTAACGAAGTTTTGGAAACTCAGATACACACGACGCATACATCACATAAAGCTGTAAAGTTATTGGAAGCACTTTGAAAGGTCAGCTGGGTCAAAGTTCAACTAATTTCAACTTTGAGCACAGTGACGCTACACCAAAGGCACGTCTACTCTTGCCATAGGAAAATAACGGCTCAGCCAGCACGAAGCGATTTTGCCAGTTATTATGTGTACTGGCCCTCAACATTTTCCCACCTCATACATTCATATCCTGTGTCCGCTTCATATGTCCGCTAAAAGTAAACCAATACTACCAGTGAAAATAACTGCACTGGACATAGAATAACTGCACACACATGTAAACACCACGCCGACGCACACTCACCTGCTCCTCTGCGACAGGAGAGTTGTCCAATAGCGGTGGCTGTGGCTGTGGGGAGGGCTGCGTCTGAGCCTGGGGGCGTGGCTGTGCTGGGGGGCGGTTCTGTCCTCTGCGTCTCAGAGAGGGGAACAACCTGACCCAGTCTAACAAACCAGCCTGAACACACACACACAGACAAGGGGACAAAACAAAGTAATTTTCCACGTGCGTTGTGTATACGTGTCCATGTGTGTGTGTTCATGTGAGAGAGAGAGTGTGTGTCTGCTTAAGGTGTGAAACAAGCAAATGGCAAGGTGATTGCTCTTATTGAATGCTTTTTTAAAAGTATATCAAAACAGTACAACTGCAACTTTACCGTTTTACTTTTTGGCAATTATTTTTTACCAGTTCAAATAATTAATATAAATTTTTCATAGAAATATGGCACTACCAATTTTGCAATCGGGTACTTTGTGAAACATTCAATAAAAATACAAGAACCCATTTAGAGTTTTAATTGTAAAATGTTTCTGGATTTATATGGATGGATATGTGTCCATCTGTCTGTCTACCTGTGGCTGCTGTCTGGTGTTCCTCCTGGCCTCGTTGTATTGGGCCAACATCAGTTGTTGGTCCAGCAGGTCCATCCTCTGCTGCCTCTGGATGTCCAGGGTGGCACCCATCCCCAGGGGGGTCTCGCCACTGGGTTGGGTGCCTTGATGGACACATACGTGAATAATGACATGGACAGACAGAAAAATAAACATTTAAAATCATGATTAAAAAATCTGTTGATAAATAAATAGAGCCTAACACTAGGTCCTTTGTTTTGTTTTTCCCCAAAGTTTTCAAGGGAGTATTACGTAATGATTCTATGGTCAAAGGAATACGTCCCCTCGCAATTTTGGTGATGAAGGAATTTAAGCTTATTCTAGTGTTGTAAGTCACTCTGGATCAAAGCATTTGTGAAATGCCTAAAATGTAAATGTATTATTCCTCCAGAAGGTTACAGATATTGAGGGATCGCTGTATAGAGATGACAGTAAGGAACTGCAACACTGGCCACTGGCCAATATTTGCCCAGGTTTTGATTACCAACGGTTGGACTCACCTGAGAAGAGGGGCTCCAGAATGTACCGTCCAATACTAGACAGCCAGGCTGGCACAAAGAGAAGCCGCTGCAACCGGAGGACATTACAGTGGTACAGTGCGCCTGATATCTGAAAGGCATATTATGAAGAACATGGGTATACAGTACAGTACTGCAAACTAACCTGTAGAATGTAGATAGATCAGGGTTTGCAATGACATCCGCAGTGCACTGCATGCCTGAGCCAGCAGGGCAACAAGGTCTGAATATATCCCAATATATTTAACTATACATCTTAGATGCATGATAAATGCAGACTAGAATGTAGCTACTCACCAGTCCAGTGAGAGCTATGAGCCACATGAAGGTGCTGGAAGTCAGCAGCTGCAGCACAGCAGCAGCCAGGAGAGAGGAAGAGAGGGGATCAGAGGAGTGGGACAGCAAAAAG
>OMOT01053265.1:0-11154 GCA_900312575.1 Acanthochaenus luetkenii
AGAGAGGGCTGATAGGCATCTGAGACATGCGGCAGGTATGTACTGTAGCATTTCTACTGCGATAAGACAAACAGTTTCAAACGCAGTAAAACAGAGTGAGGCTAGATGGGGACAGGATACGTCGGAATGGAAAAGGAAGGGCAAAGAGACCGAGATCGAAAGAGAGACTAGAACACGAAGGGGTTGTGACTCTTCTACAATACCATCCAAGGTTTTAAAGCTAGAATTCATTGGTAGGCTATTGACGCGGACATTCATGACCTGGTTTTCCCTGCGCTCGAGGGAAAGTACAAAGTGTAACGAAGGTCCAGGAGACGCATGGATGCCGCTTTATCACTGCCATCCAATTCTAAGCAGTTAACCTTAAGTATCAGATACTGATTACCATTCCGATCCACTTCTTTCCCTTGAATCTATACTAGGCAAGTCCACACACGAGGTCAGTAAACTGCATGTGGCTCTGGGCATCGGATCGGTATTACTAGGGGATTTCCCCCATTCTATTGAGGGTATCAGGCCTAGTATCGGCTTGATATGCTGAACTACTATCGGTAGTGGCTCATCCCTAACATCAATGTTCCATCCGTAACGTTACAATACAACATTCCTTCTTTAACCGAGAGCACGTTGTACTTAGTCACTCCTATGGCTACATCATGTTCAAATCCCTTCATAAACAGCGCTGTGGGTGAACGGGTGTTCACACGCAGCCTGATAAAGGCCCTCTGTATTTTCTTTATCTTGGCCCCGGGTCGAGGCACAGTGGGGTTTTTGTGGCGAGGTGCCCTTTGTTGTTGTGTTTAGCTCCTCTCTGATTGTTGTTGTCTTTGCTGTTCCCGCCCCCTGGCACACACGCAAAGTGCTGAGTGGGAGTTTGGTCTGATACTGCTGAGGCCTCCCTTCCCTCCCCCTTTTCTCCGCTGTCCTCACGTGGCAGATGACCATTAGCATCAGCGGCTCGGAGGTTCAAGGTGAGGGCATTCTGGGTGAACCTCCGATCCCACAATGCCATGTAACTCGGGGGGGAGTTGACAACGCGGAGCGCACAGCAATTCATCATCATGTATAAGCGAATTCTATCGACTATTGATTCTAGTGAAAGTCTATTATTTGTGTTGATTGCGGTCAACCACCTTCCCAGCCTTGAGTGTCCATCAAACCAAACCATCAAGCGTCACCACTCCAACTAAGGTCAACCGGATGAACATTTGTATGAAGTTATGAAACGCCTCACGGCCTCGTTTGTCTCGGAACACACAAAGGCTCCTGAGGTACTGAAAACGGGATGGCAAACGTTGCCTCACGTTTCAAAACCAGCCGACCCGCCCTCACTGCTCCGGCTCTCCTTACCCTATCAGGGCCCTGCAGACTCAGGGGAGCGATAGCGGCGTACACAGCATAGCGTTAGATAGCATCATGCCTGTTCAGACATGCAGATGGCTATGCACATAAAGGCTCCCCCACTTGCGCACGTGCCTTGGGGCAAAAGCATCTCAACAATGCCTCAGTGTTTGACGCCCTCACCGTTTGTTATCTTAAAATGTCTGTTTGATCACATCCTGCAGGATCAACCTCTGTATCCGCCCTTTAGCGATGTCTTGTGATCATTGCCCTATTCACTGCTATTTCAAGCCTATGTTACCGAGTGGTTTGGTACACCCGGTACTGTAAATGTTCCGACGGGGGGTCGAAATTCGTCCACTGGTGTTGTTTTTTATGCAGCACCCTGCTGCACTCACATAGTTACACACAAACACGTCAGGGCACTCACACGTACAACACCAATAGTCTTCCACATACGAGAGAATACGGTTCATTTGAAGAGTTTACTTCCAATATGAGGAAGCCACCATTTGAACAATGCGCCGCCTACACTGATCAAATAACTGCTGCAATTAAGCTCAAATTCACATTGTAGAGGATGTAAACTTCTGTGTCAATGAACATCAGGCAACAACCGTCCTTGTTCTAAACAGATACAGCTTTTTGGAATGAAAATCTTTATTCATCCTTTCAGTTGAAGTAATGTACAGATTACCACGTACTGTATGACAGTGATTTAGAGATTCCTTTTGTATCTATCAGAGTAAACTGTTGCAAAAGCAAGCCGATGTTCTGCTAATACTTCAGTTTAAGGCTCTCAGTTCATCCCAGGTAAGGGACTACTTTTTCTTTTTTTCTCTCTCTCTCTCTGTGACCTAGAAATGCTTCCATCTCAATACCTTTTCTCAGTACTTTTCACAACTATGACTCAGGGTGGAAACATCCTGCCCCTACAGGGTGGGGTGTTTTCTGGAGCGAGAGCGCTTAAGTTAGTGTGCATGATCGCCTTAAAATTAGAGACTAATCACGGCGCTCACAATGTCAATACACGCGCGACTCCAGCAGGCACATACCTGAGAAATCAGAATCTATCACTTCTTCTTCTTTGGCATACGATCGCTCCGTACTCGGCTGAGTATACAGCTTTAAAATCGAGCTAGTGATCTAACTGTTATGGCCAAATAAAACAGGTTTTGTGAGATCGTTTACTTGTCTATTTTAAACCCTTTGTGTATAGTGCCTTCGGGAGGTTTGGGGCATATTTAAGCACACCTGCACCTCACCTTGTTATTCCTTGGGTCTTATACAAGTAATAATTATTCTTGGTATTTAAATTAGGAGCAGCATTACAAAATGACTGTTGCCAAACAAAATAAGCAAATTGTTCCGGAGGAGTGACACGAGACGCAATGTGCAAGATCACTATCTCGGCCTCTCGCAAGAAAAGAGGCAGTAAGTCTAACTGTAACGCTCCAAAAAGAAAAGCTCTGTCTCTCATTCGGTCTCTCACTCGCTGCCATAAAGCACGAGGCACATTACGGGCATATTTCCCTAAACAACATGACCGGAGAGATCATGGCGGAGTGAATAGCTACCAACGCACCCGACCTGTTTTTCTTCACCGTGGGGAAAGGAGGAACATGATCGTACAATAACAGAGCTCAAAGAAAATAGGGCATGTAGTGTAAGACGGTGCCGAAGTGGGTTTCCCTCCCCGGAGTACAGCCGGTTGGCCCAGCGATAAGCGGCCATTGGATGAAGGCCTCGTTTGGTAAATCCTCAGGTGTAACTTTGCATAACAGTTAGACAGAGACGGTCTTTATGTTTCTACAGACACGTGAGCGAAGTGCTTAAAGCCGGACCCACTCGGCCCACGCTCCCGTCAGGATCGGGGACAGGTGTTTCACGGCGCTCCCCGGACAATGTCGCTTTCAGGGGACGAGGACACACCAGCTGGTTGTGTTGCCAAGTCGAAAGGGAGAAGGGCTTAATCCGCTGGCGTGGGACACATAAATTAGCGTCCTAGAAGACACCACCTACATTTACTCTCCAACTGGGAGAGTGAAACTCGACAGGGGTCACTGTTCTCTAAATGAGCCACCTTAAATATATCCCCCGTCTTCCACCCACCGACCGCAATATACTTACCACGGGAAATAATGACTCCCCCCGGAAGCTTCTGGCAGGCGGGGTTACGGTTCACTGTCAATCAATTAGTCCTGTTGTCCAATGAGAAGTCCCTGGCTGAAACATTCACACGTGTTGTGCTGAGTAACCGGATTTTCTACTGATGTTTTAGGGGTAAAAGAAGTCGATGTTGGAATGAGAAGGTGAAGTGGTTAGGGCTCAAGTGACACAGTGATGTTGGCACAAAAGCATATCGAGACTCCAGCAGTAAGTAAACACACGTGTTGTTTCCAGGCTGTGACGTATTGAGGGGGGCAAATGTGAGGAAGTGAAATGGTGAGTCACTTCTTCCGCAGGGCGCTTTGACAAGACATTTTGTAGGATTCCATTGACATTTGAAAATGCCTGAAATGTCCATCTCATAGCTTCTGGGTGCATGAAGAATTCACAGCATTCACAGACATGCAAAACAACACGTCTGACTCCAAAACAACATATTTTCAACGTGATGCTCTGGCAGCTCCGTGGAGGGGAGTGGAAGAGACGGTGATAATGACCAGTCATTTGATGACGTTCTCGTCAGCGGGCCAACGCATAACAGTGAACCTGGACCTTGGCAGCCGGTTCTCCCTGCGACCTCCCTTCGTCTCTCCTCCCTTCCCTCCCTGCCCGCCTTACACGTCGCTCTCTTGGCTGGACTCACGGAGCCTGGGGAGGCGCCCTAATCTCCAGATAACTCCAGACAAAGCAGACGCCCTCGCCTCTCCTCGTGTCAGGGAGTCACCGGCATATCTCTGGCCTACCCTACGGTCTAAATTTGGGTCCTTACTTACTGGTGTTTAATGGCTCTGAGCGAACACACCAACTTGCCGCAGCCCTGGAATAATACCGTAATGCGTTATGCAGCATGTTTTTGTTGGCTACTGTGTTTTTTTTCATGCGGTATAATTAAGTAACGAGGCAAAACTACAAATTACAAAAACATACCGTAACGTTTAAACGTTTTAATCTCCCTTACATCGCGACAGTTGTCCGTACACAGGTTATACAAACGGGCATTGAGCTCTCCTTGTAATCCGGTTTCTCTCTCCTGTCTGCAGCGCGGAGGCCTTAGTTATTCTAACGCAACCTTAGCGTTTGGGAAAACACAAGAGCCCATTAAAATAATAGGTCTAATGCTGGGGGCAGCGCATACTTCTGTCCTCCAAGGTAGTCTGCAGGACAATGTTTGTTCTGTTATGGGATCTCACACAGCTGACTGTGTGTGTGTGTGTGTGTGTGTGTGTGTGTGTGTGTGTGTGTGTGTGTGTGTGTGTGTGGTAACTGTTCCTTTTAACTTTGGCAACTGCCAGTGTTTGTTCTGTGGAGTTTAATGTTTGGAACTGTTCTTGAAGCTGCATCTGTGTTAATCTTGACTTCACTGACGGTACATATTTGAGAATGACATCCATTGACTATGGCAGGAGGGCTTAAACATTCGTGCTCTACTCATATTTCCTTCCTTTCTTTGCGGTTACAATAATTATTTTGGCGTAATTTGTGATTTGACATTGTGATTTAATGGTGTGCTGTGATTCGTTTAGACTAAGCACATCTACTTTTTCACATATTTAGCTAACCCTCCTATCCATTGCATGCAACACTAGAATAAGCTTCAATCGCTTGATCAATAAAATTAGAGGAGTGTAAGGGTCAGAGCCATTATTGATGGACAGAATGATACCTGGTGTCCAATATGAATACACTTTTTGTGTGTATTTTGCATATAGCATCGACAGAGTACTTGTAGTCCAGTATGAATGCACATTTTCTTCTGTTCTAATACGATTTTATGTTTTTGTGTGTGTTTGACAGAATAACGCTGAGGATTTGCGAGCAGAGCGGCTGCGCAGGGCGACAGAGAGGCTGCGCAGCCCGGTAGTCTTCAACAAGGACTCCGCTGTCAGGAAAACACAGCTGAAGTCCTTCAGCCAGTATGTGGAGACCAGACCAGGTGGGGGACAATATATCACAGACACACACACAAACACCACTCTTTTATAGCCTTGTCTACCCACGGAGGATTTGCTGAACATGTACCTGCTTCACATACATTAAGTTACACACATTCACACCTGAGACAGGGTTCCCACACTCCTGTCATGGAGTTGAAATTGAAAAACAAGCGTAGTTGATGGTTAATTTTTAATTCAGTCTCATTCAAATTTGGTCATGGAAATTTTATAAGGGATCATGGAGAAGCCATGGAAAAGTTTTGGAATTTCATCATCAATCAGTGAAAAGGTGTGGGAGCCCTGCTGAGAGCTACACAACTGAGTAATAATAATTATAATAACTTTATTTATATAGCACTAACAAGTTACAAAGTGATTTACATTCATATAAGAGACAAAACGGAATTATAGTTTTATAAAACAATAAAAACAAAGATAAAACACAGGTTACAAATGTATAGATAAGATAATAAATAAGGCCTTCGTATAAAAGTGAGTTTTAAGAAGTGATTTAAAGGACGATACGGATTTTGCTTGCCTGAGATGCCCAGGCAGCGAGTTCCACAGCGGATGGGCCCGGACTGAAAAGGCCCGGTCACCCTTGGTAATGAAGTACAGTAGTTGGAACGACCAGGGCCCAGTATTTCAAAAAATTTCATCTACAGTAGATCAGAATGATCCAGATTTTGTAATCTTTTTTGCTATTCCAGATCAAATTGATTTTGTAGGTTTTGTCCTGATATTTCTAATAATTGTCAGATAGGTTCATTCTGATCCAGATACCACAAGATCAGGATTACAGACTCTAGTCTTTGGATAGGCCTCCATCTGTTGGTGCAACACCCCATTTAAGCTCAATTGTGCTCCTAGTCCTATGAGCGCAGTTAAATCTCTCCTCTGCGTCATTGGTTTGCCGTGGCAAAAGGTGTCATTAGCCATGGTAAGAGTGGGTATGCGCTGTCACCCAATATGATGCCATCTGGTGGTTTCTGAAAATATGTCTCTCCCTCAAAACCCTTGCATCATGGACCGACCCTGGCCATTTCACAACACAGTTGGTTATGATGAGGTCTGCATTTCCCACACATTGCACATTGATGCTGTGCCGTCCTTTCCTGTTCACAAACTCCCATTCCCTCTCATGGGGTGCTTGGATGTGGGCATGAGTGCAGTCTACCCCCCCCAACAATATTTGGCATTTCCCCGTTTCATAAAACATCATCATCTTCTTGGTTTGCTCTGGGTTTGTTGAAAATGTGACAAACTGTTTGACAAGGCTGGCTAACGCAGAAGACACTCTATGGAGCCGACAGTGGATTTCTGGACAAGCACACCATATCCAATGACTTGGTGGAATGATCCGCATGCATACAAGCGCAAAGCAATAAGTACCTGTTCCTCCACAGTCAACTCCTTTTAGTAGTGTGTTCCAGTTGTGGTTGAAGTAGACTGGCAATGAATGCAACGTCAGCCGCACCAAATCTGAATCTTGCATACAGTTCATCACTTGTATACGCTTGAAGTTGTTTAGGGCGTGCAATGTGCACCCTTTGGCTATATTTTCTCTTTTGCCGTTGTATACAGTGAACAATGGATGTCATTGTGTTGGAATGGTCCCTTGTTAGAACAACTGCTTTCAAGATTCCACAATGAACTTCCCAGTTCACACCTGAGCTCATTTAAGTATGTGTCTTTAACACAGGTGTGCTTTGCAGCAGAGATAGACAGAAAGGGAAAATGGATATGCCAGCAAGTACTTCAAAGGGGAGTAATTTCACCCTAGTTGAAACGCATGCCTTCCTACAAGGCGTAAGGGCAAATTATGCCAATGTATTGGCTAAACATGGCACCTCAGTAACAGCCAAGATGAAACACAACATCTGGACTGTCATCACCAAGAGTGTAAATGCCACAGGGTCAATTGGGAGATTGTGTTCTGTGTCTATCTTACCGTATGGTTACAAGAATGTCAGAGGAGATTGTATTGTTGCTAACCTTCCTTCTCCTCTCCTTCCTCTCCATCCATCCCTCCAGAGGTGAAGAGACAGAGGTCTATTCCTGAGGATCTGAAGAAGGCAGGGGAGGAGAGGGGTTCGCCGATTGATGTCGACGTTCGCAGGCCGTTTGAAGAGGAGGTTTGTCATATTCATGTTGTTGTTGAACCAACCTTCACACACTTCCAGCAGGACTGATTATGGTGGATATGATTGTCAGGCTAGGAAAGGATCCAGATAGTTGTTTACTTAGGCTTCTTTCTCTTTTTCACTCTTCAGTGGCAAAGCTTCTGTTTGCCGAGGAGAGCATGGCACTTACAGCCTTTAACTCAAATGTTGGTTTTCCACAATCGCGTGTCAAAACACAACTCCCTCATGATATCGGAAGTTGTCATTGCTTACCCTCCCTTTTATCCCACCTATCAAAAAAAATTTTTTTTAAAGAACACCCGCCAGAAACATCTAGTTGATAGAAAGGGCCTAAAAACCTGCGGTGTGAGTTCTGATCGAAGCCTGGGTTTTCACGTGGGCAAACAATAAGCACTGGCTCCTTCGATTATGCCTGTCTAAAGCTCAACCGTGGTCAAGAGGCTCATATCAATCTACTTTGCCTGCAACTTTAGCCTCGTGTCACCTGTCTGATGGTCAGATCAAGCCTGGGAGGGAGTGAGTTGAGAATGAATGAGGTAATCTGTGCAGGGTGAAGTGCTGTCTTTCCCTCTCTCCTGTCTTGTCTTAGATAACTCTTATCAGGGAGCCTCCTCTTCTCTGCTCATCCTCTGCTTTCATTTCACTCCTCTCCTCTCCCCCTCTCCCACCTACCTTCCCTTTCCGTCTCCTGTCCTCTCTTCTCCACAGAGAGATCCAAGTATTGATCTAACAGACTGCCATTTTAATTATTTCAATATCAGCAGCTCTGCTGTTTAGAGGTGTGTCCGCGTGCGCGATAGTGTGTGCCTGTGCGTCCTCCAAGTGTCTTCCCCAGCGTGTGTTTGAACTTGTGCTTACAAGAGTGTGTATAAGAATGCTATTATTTCAATGAGTGTGTGTTTGTGTGTATGTGTGTGTGTGTGTGTGTGCCATTGAAGACCATGGGGTGAATCTCTCTTCCCAACCAGTCCTCCTCTACCCTCCACCCTGCACCCCCCACCCCAATCACACACACACATACACACACACCACCTCCTCCTCCCAGTGCCAGGGCCCCAGGGTTAATGGGTGTTCAACCTTTCCATTATCCCGATCAGCCAAGAATTACCTGCTGAATGATGTTTGCATTAATATAATATATATGGTAATTTCCCTCCTCTTAATTACGGCTGGGCCGAGCGCGGCAAGGGGAGTGGGCTGATCATGTGTAAAATTGATTTGCCAAGGAAAAATATGGTGATAGAGCGAGAGCACGCAAGGAGGAGGAGGTGGGTGGTAGTCAGCACGCACACACACACACTTGCAAAAACAGACACACACACGTTGGAAAGAGTACAGGGAAAAGTGCTGGCCTGGGTGGAATGAAAAAAACCAACTTTCTCTCTCTCCTGCTCACTAGTTCTCCTTCCCATTAAGAAAAATGAAGTGCATCAGCAAGAAAATTGAGATATTTTTACGGATGCATCTTCAGTAGTGAATTTGAATAAACATTTTCCCCACTCAGAGGAGCTTCTCTGGAGAATAGCAAGTAGCCAGGAGACAGAGGTGAAGAGGGGTCAGAAATGGAATGTGTATTAAGAGCATATGGTTATGGAGTGATTGGTGTGTGTGTGCGTGCGTGTGTGTATTAAATGTATGGTTATGGAGTGGTGGGCTTTAGTGTGTGTGTATAGGAAGGTGGAAGAAAAAGTATCTGAAATGGCAGTGTGTGTGTATGGGTTGGGGTAAGGAGAGTTGAGTCTAAGGGGTCAGATTGAGTTTATGGGACTATAGAGATATTTAACATTTGGATCGGTTAAGACTACAATGCATAAAAAGGGTCCATATTAATAAAGCAATTAGCCTTGTATTCAGCCTGAAAATTATATTTTTCTCAAAACTAACAATGGATAGTGACAAATTCCAAGTAAAAATATCTTGAAATTGCTTCAGTCACTCCACATGTTTCAAGAAAATTGACTTGTGAAGTTTAAATAACTTGTTAGATTCATGTTTTTTTGCCATGTAGCGATATAGCTCCTCCTTAGGCTGGTGCCTCTACATTTTCTGTATTTTTGTAATTTGCACATTTTGTGTTTTTATTGAAATAGTACAGAGAGACACTAGGAAAAGACCTGTATACATAATATATCACACAGGTCACACAAGTAAAGAGCACATCATTCACTCAATGAAGGTCTTTTCTTGTGTGCAGGCTGTTGCCTCTTATTATAGCAATAATACCCAAGAGGTTTTTGTTTAATGTGATCATTGGTATGATGGTGATGAAATAGCAACCGTACTAAAGTACCCATAATCACAGTAAGAGATGTCCTCAAGGGTATTATGGCTTTTATAGAACGGTTACTAATGCTGAAAAGTTTTCTTTAAAGTAGTGTACATACACAAGAATGAAGAAAGCCGGGAAGTAGCTGTGATTTATGAGAATCGTTTTTGGCTGAAAATACCAGTTGTATAATAATCCAATAAACACCTCAATACACCATCAGCCCCTTTACCACCCCTGTGTGCTGGGGATTGGATGTCCCCTGTAGAAGAATGTTTAGGTGGCAGCTAAACATGATAGGGCAACGGTCAGTGAGATGAATATTGTCTGGAAGCAACCAGACTATTAGTATTGATTGTGGATCGAACGGGGGATGTCAATAGTGTGAGATATAAATGGACAATATACTCAGGTTGAAAGTGCTGTGTTGATGTGTTATAATGTGAATAAAGACAAATTAAAGTACTCTTAATCAAGTTATTTAAAGCTCTCCCGTCTCTAACAAGTGTTTTTGGAAGATGTTAGAGAGGAAATCAGAAACGCCAAACGAAGATCAGACGAAACCAGAGGCAGCAACAGTTAGCTATTAACTACTGTGAAAAATTTAACTTTTCTTCTCTTTTCTAGTGAAATTCTCTTTTGTTTTATGTAAAGCACATTTGTAGACACGTCTGTTCATGAATCTTAAGACCGTTTCTACTCTCGTCTTCCCACTTTGCTTTATTTTTTCTCTTCCCATTTCTCGTTCTCATTCACGTCCTCCTTCTTCTTCTCTCCCTTTGTCACCTTTTTTACTTCCTTCCATCTCTTTGTAATGTTCTGTCCCCCCCATTCTCCCTCATCCCTCTATCCTTTTCTCTCTGCCTCTGTTTCATGCTATCACATTACTTTTCTCTCATAACCCATTCTCTCTCTCTCTCTGTCTCTCTCTCCCTCTCTCTGGTTGACAGAAGGCGTTCAAAGACACCAGTCAGTATGTGGTTGGGGAGTTGTCTGCGCTGGAGAGCGAGCAGAGGCACATAGACGCCCGAGCAGCTCGTGTGGAGAAGAGGCTGCGCTATCTCATGGACACAGGTACCCCAAGCCCAATTACACTGGAAAAACTGTTTTGGCAAATTGAGCGTACGCACGCACATACACACGAATGTACACTCAGGGAGTTTGTGTATGTGTGTGTATTTATGTGTGTGAGAGAGGCAGAGAGAATCTTTGAACCCCCCTCCTCCCTCCCTTGAATGTTGCGCGATGGAGCGCTGGGTGGATATGAAAGGAGGGGATGGAGGGGTGAGGGAGGGAAAGG
>OMOT01053287.1:6498-16932 GCA_900312575.1 Acanthochaenus luetkenii
GACATATTAAACAGGTGCCCCCTACAAAAGGTTATGGTATGAGACAATTACCAGCCCGCTTCCACCTGTCTGGGCTGTGGTTACGTTCCAGTATGAGACAGTTGTGATAAGGATCTGAATTAGCTTTCACAGTCAGTCAGGGAACCATCCTGATACCACATGGCTGACCAAATCAACGAGATGAAATTGGCCTGTTTCCTCCATCTCGAGAGCCATTTGCCAATAGGGAAAACCAATTGTTGAACTGTTGGATGAGAGCGGTGTAAAATACCATGATTGTGCACCCAGGCTGAGAATTGGTGGTGGTAGGGGAAATAAAAGCACACCCAATTACAAGTGCATTGATATAATTCCCCTTCATGTGATTTAAGGGGAGAAACAAGATTTTGCATGTGCCATTATTATGTTGTTAGACACTCCAGTCTTGATTTATGAACACGAATAAGTCTCTCCCAAAGCTAGAATGCCAGAGAGCCGATATTCCAGTTTTCCCATCTATCCAGAGATTTTTAGCATGCACAGCGGCAATATTATAATCCACCAGAGCTGCTTCACCGACAGTGAATGGGATGCTTTGTAGGCACAGTGGTACCCTGGGGGGTTTTATGGGCCCATTTTCTGGTTCATAGCTGTTAGCACTACAAGATACATTTCATCTGAATGTAAAAGCGCAAACCTTCTATGCATTCTCAAAAGTTGTTTTTCCATTCATCATCAATAGGTTGCATGTCCAGTGGGTAGCTGTATATTGGTCTCATTATTTTCAATGGAAAAGCATTCTGTGCCAACGCTGAGAGCTTTGGTGTGGTTTTTATTTGTGTGTTAGAAGTTAAAATATTTCTGCTTTTAGCAAAAGAAGGCTTTACTTGAAACAGGTTTTCAATAAGTGTATAGCTACAACTGGTGCTTTTAAAGCTTTTGGGGGAGTTGTTGAACTTTATAAACACTGATTGACGTCTCAAAAGTATTGTAACATGTCTCACTACTTTTCTTCCTCAACTTTCTTTGGTTTGTTTGCATTTCTCTTTCAGGTGTGATGGGTGAATATGAGCCAAAGATTGAAGTTCAGTTTCCAGAGGTTGTCCATGTTGCCAAAGGATCCACTGTAAAACTGGAATGCTTTGCTCTAGGAAAGTAAGCATAGCCTACTCTATGGGCCAGATCTACTAAGATCCCAAATACAGGGTACTAATTTGCGTGTGCATTCTAAAAGTTTGCGCGTTTGGTTGATGGCCGTTTTGCGGGTGATTTACTAAGAATGATTGCGTAAATGACAACAGTTGCAAACGTGGTGGAGACAAATGTTAGCGCTGTAATAGATTGTTTTGTGACTGCAGTAATGTGTTTTGAGGATAATTTTGTTGGGCTTAACACAATTAGAAATGATTGAGAGTATTTTGTTTGGTAATAGTATGTTTAGAATTTTGAAAGTCATTTCATTCATATTTTTTCAATAAATGTTGATTTATTTACGCATGCAGGGCATTTGCACGTCCCCTTGAAATGTATTAAATATAGACACAGTCTCCATCAACTAAATTGCATTCAGGTTTGATAGATCACAGTGCGTGTGCTGCATTCATCTATTCACATTTTCTCCTCCCAGTATTGTGCAAAACAGCGTGTAAACGCCCCATCTTGCATATTAATTTAGGAAAAATAAACTAACTGGATAAGGCGTGTTATTTTGCACATTTGAAAGATGCAGTCCTCAGTGCGCTGTAAGTAGATCAGTTTGTACATTTATTTGCGCGTTCTATGAGTTTGCACACATTTTTACACACGCAAAACTTTAGTAGATCCTTTAGTAGATTTAGTAGGCCTTTAGTAGGCCCTATGTTGGGCTTAGTATGCTCACTAGCACATAAAAAGTAACATATTACTAGACAAGCAGAAGGATATTTTTCATGTTTTTCATTACTTTCTGCCAATCCTCATGTGTTTCAAGCTAGGCTGCACATCTAGAAATCAAGAAAATTACCAAGAGGACATATGTTGAGGTGTAGCAATCTTTAGTTAAAACACTACTTAACTCAGTCTGCTGAAGCCCAAGGTGCAGGAGTAGGTATAGTAGAGGGCTAATAATCCTGATGTGTAATGTGTAATCCTAATATGACCAAGATAGATTATTGAACATTTGTACTGAAGCTTCTCCATGTCTCTTTCCACCAGCCCTGTACCCTCTATAAACTGGAGGAGAGTGGACGGAGTCCCTTTTTCCAGGAAAGTGGACATGAGGAAAGCCAGCGGTGTCCTGGAAATCCCATATTTCCAGCAGGAGGACTCTGGCACATACGAGTGTGTGGCAGAGAACTCCAGGGGAATGAATACAGTAAAAGGAAAGCTCTCTTTCTACGGTAGGTAATCCTGTCGTGCATGAATATTTGACCAGAGTGCGCTGCATCTGTCAGATCTGTTCAGTCTGAGAGACAGCAAAGGCAGACAAAACTGGTCTTATAAACGCAGTCAATGGCAGCCTCGCATGAGGAGGGAGGCTCGTTGTAACGGTACATCAAAATGATTAAAGGCTGTCAGCCATGATGCCTCTAATATTTTGATCCAGATTAAAGGAGTGATGCGGATGAGGCTGAGCCCTTGGATATGACCTTGTTGGTGGGCCTTGTATTGGGTTCCACCAGATGGCACCATGATTGACATCCAACTTGACTGGAGATCAAAGCCGTTAAATGTACGATACGTAGACCAGAGGCACATATGTCAGGCACATAATCTGCACCGCAGCATCTGGACGAAAGGGAAGAGGGTTAGTAGATTCACTCATTGTTACTGATAGTTCATTGGTTGGCGTCACACTTATTAAGTTCAGATACTAGAAGTCATGATAACCACTGCCTGGAATGTGCAGTCCACCAAAAGTATGGAGCTTCATCCCACAACGAGATATCCACCATCTGAAAAAATGTAATGATGATGGATTAAATAAAAAATTGTTACTTTGTCTTCCTTGCATAGACTGTTTGTGGACTATTCTCTGAATAAGGATTTATTGAATCATGAAAACATCCTGAAGCTAAAAATTTGATATTTGGATTGCACTTGCTTTCCTTAAATCCTACCGTGGTAAGCATGCTTTATCCTCCGTCTATGGCAAATGGAATTTATATTGTGTAGTATAGCAGCTGATCCGAATTTCAACGAACAGTCCTATACTATGGATGTTATGATATTTTAGCATTTAATCCATTTTTTATGGACTCCCAAATGGATGGTTGTGACTAATGTTGGAGTCGTAGTTGTGCAATGACATTGTTCATACAAAACGTCCTATTAAATATGTACCTGTAGTCTATCCAGACCTTAGGGATCTCTGTCTCCCTTCCGGTATTTCTCTCTGCTGCATGTCTAATGACCCATTTATCAAAATACTGCATCGGGCTCTCTGTGTGTTTAAGCAACCTTGTTTATTTTCCACACAACATGAGCTACAAAACGTTCATTTGTTCAGTTGGTCAAACGAGACGTCAAATTGTATTTCCCCCACACCATTTCCATCTGTCTTCCCTCTCGCCCCCTACCATGTTCTCTCACTACTGCAGCCTGGCCTGCCCTTGTTAGGGCATCCACACATTAGTCACAGTACAATAGCACAGATACAGAGTGGGAGCTCCCTGTTGAGCAGGGCTGTAGGTTGCCTTTGACTGCTCCCCTCATCTCTTCATTTACCGACACTGCCGAAGCCGCCACTGTCACAAGATTATGACAAATCAAAACGTCACACTAACACCTGATTGGCTTCAAACCATTTTGGGTGTCTTGCGTTCAGGCTAAGGACTATCTTGCGAAACCTTTGTCCAAATTTGAGATTGAACATGTGGCCGTTGAATCTGCAAGTTAAAGCTTTCTTCCCTCTGCTTCGCACAAAATTGTCTCGTGTCTGCAGCATTAAGAGGTAGATATAGGAGAGGAGTCCGTTGGATTAGTGGCAAGTGTGGGTGGCAAGACTTTCAATTGAATGGTGGGATTCATTTCACAACTTTATACCACCTTTATTGGTAACATTCTGTAAGTGTCCTTTGTAAATGCCAGGGAGTTGCTTTGAACCTTTCTGCACTACAAATACAAGAAACTCTCCAAAAACGTGTAGAAAAAACACAACACAACATGCAACCAGCGTTATTTTTGCCAAGTCGCTTGTAGTGCATTTGTTTCTCCAAAATGACAACAATATATGTGATGGAGGAAAATAAATGGTGTGCTTATTGCTGGAATACAAGTTATGCCAGCTTCACTGCATTGATGGGGAGTCTCCTTATATGGCGCCTGCCTTCCCCTCCATTTTTATCTACAGGACTAGGAGGAAAATGGCTACTGGATGAGTTGCAGCCAAGCAGCAAGTCTCTCAGAGAGCGGTTTAGACTACTGTACTAGCACTCAAACAAAAACAATGAGCTGTGACAATGTGTGTAAGATAGCTTTGTCCTTTGTTTGCAACCACTAGACTTCTTGAGTGTATTGATTTATTAGCTTATGTGCTTATTAACTTTCCTTTGGCATGCCTAGGCACAGTTTGAGAGGCAGAAGGGACAGTCCTCCTCCTCCTCCTGAGAGCTCACCTGATCACTTGAGTAAACTGAGGTTTTTGTGAACATATTGCAGATTTTCCGTTTTATGCTGCGCTCACAACATATCGGATTTAGCTAATCAATCAAAGTGTCATTATTACATTGAATCGTTCAGTCTGTGCTGTAGTAACTTTAAGATACTAAAAGCCTAGAAAAATGCTTGGACTAATATGAATAATATGATATCCCATATGTAGAGTAGACTATATTAAAACAAGAGCTAATATATTACCAGTCGATTGGACAGAAAAGGCCATATTATGCCTGGACTATTTATCTGGCTTTATATTTACGACCTCTTGATTTGCTTCCAACCTAAACTAGTCTCTCTTTCCCTCTGCGGGTTTTCCTCCCCTTTATGCTTCATGCTGTGTCAGCTGTCAGAAATAACTAATTTGGGGGATTTAACAATTTGCCATTATTTACAACAGCCCTGGAAGCTCTTTACCTTATTCGCCATAACAGCCTGGGAGCATGCTGTGATCCATCAAGGCTGATTTGTCATTTTCAGCTACAGGTCCACTCTCCTTTTTGATGTGGTTTGTCAGTCTCCTTCCGTCTCTCTCCTGCTGTCTGCAGCCAGGTGATAAAAATCTGTAATCTTATTTTGAACTCCCTTTGAATTAAGCCTTTGAGACATTCGTCAGCAGTGTAAGCCAATGGGGGAATCGATAAGGATATCTCTTGTACATCCTTGCAATCTCCAGTCGAAAGAAAGCTTATGGTGGCATCTGACTATTGAAAAATTTTCCATCATGTTGTCCTGTCCTGATAATAATAATTTATCCTTTATTGTCACACACATGCACAGAGCACCGCACACACCTAGTGAAATTATTCTCTGCATTTAACCCATCACGGATCCCTTATTTGATTAACTCAAATAAGAAAATACATTAAAACTGGATTGTCATTTTTACAGCCGCATCTCTGGTTTTTGATTGTGGTGAAATTATATTAATTGTATCACTAAAGCAAAATAAAACAAATGGAAAGAGGATTTTGGCTGCTATCCCAGTGGAGCTATTGAGCCACCATCTCCCTGCCTATTAGTCTTCATTGAAATTGTACCTATTGAGAGCGACTTATATCCCAGCCACAGGGTTGGTGAAATTTCCATCTCTAAGGACATTTGCTTGCTTGTTGATATATTTTCATGTTTATTTTCATATTTACTGTTTGGTGTCTGTAGACTTACCGCTGCTTTATCTTATAGTGATATCACTGGTAAATAACAATTTCCATCTCTCCTCTGCTTTAGCCAGTTGATGTTTGGCCTGATTGTATGTGCGCTTGTCCTAGTGCAGGCAGATGGGCTGCCTGCTTTCATTTGGTAATCGTTGACCGATGACAGTGAGGGGAAAATCAACAACAACAACAACAATGGGGTCCTGAAAGGTGCAGCCCGACTAGGCTCTGGAGGAAGATTGCGGTAGAATGGATGGATGTGATACTAAATGACTCAGAGGGCGCTAATTAATCAGAACACCTATATTCTATCCCTATAAATACCAGTGCGCCAACGCTATAGCAAATTGGCAATTTCCTGACATGATCGACAGTTTTGCGCGGCTGAGCCAGGACTGCTTCTCAAGAGGAGAGTGATTTGCTTGTGCAGAGTCACCAAGGTCCAATCTATGGCAAATTTGAAAGAATAACATAAGAAAAACTATGTGCATACAAACATGTATTTATTTAACAGGTGTGTCTTACTGAATGGTAAAGATGGATTCAGTCTTTCATGTCTGTGCATTTAATAACCACAAGCTGTGGTTAAATAGTTTTTATCTTCATTGATTACAGCTTGCAAGTTACCGATGTGTTGGACAATTTGCCTCAACGTGGGCGGACATTCACAATATTCACAAAACATTATGTGATTTCAGATAACCATATGTTCTTATATGTGCATCCATAAAGTCACCAAATTGCAGCGCCAGCGTTTGCATTAAGATGTGGTCTACTTGGACGTTAACACCAAAATTGAATAGCGCCGACTGTTTTCATTGTCACACACCCTATTGTGCTGCCCAACCCATAGTAACGCAAACGCCTTTATTGCAGCCCACAAAATTGGCAAACTCTGCGGAGGCGAGAAATATTCAGTTTGCGACAGATGAAACTGGCAATTCGCCAGCGCTAGGGCATAACACCGCTTACCGCCGACATGAAAATAGGGCCTGGAGTCTCAGAGTAGCTTTCTACTATCCCCTCTAGTATGTTCTTCTATCCAAATCACACACACACATATACACACAGTCATGGTGTGGACACTGTTGAGTCGACATACCTGATGCTAGTACCACTGTTTAAGCAAAACAACTGAGAACCACGCACAACTTGCTTTCTGTCTATTTTGCACCTACCGGTATATGAGGATGTTGGGGTAGATGTTACACCACAAAGTTAACAATAACTTGAATGTATCTTCCTCTTTAGACAGAATAAATAACAGAATAACAAGAAGAAGAAGAATATTTACCTTTCAGTTGTTTTCAGTCAAAGGAAGTTGCAACCTTTTTACTGTTTTCACCAATGACGAAAGAACAGCCTCCAAACGAGTTAAATGTTAATGACCATAGCCAACCTTGTGCAGCAACCTTCATTGCCAAAGGGATTTCAACAACATATATACACAAGATCACAGTAGTACAACCCTTTCTCTTCATCCCCCTCTTTCTGTCAGTCTCTCTGTCTTTCTGAACATACACATACTCTTCTCACACACACAGACCACATGCTGAAGATCAAATGCAGAGAGGTACTGTAGGGATACATTTGTAATGAATATTTAATTTCTCACTGTTTTATCTTGCATTACATGGAGGCAAGGTGTAACAGAAGCCAATTAGTGCAGGATGTGTATGTGCTATTGCTGAAAAGTCTCCTGAAAGGTCAGTCCTTGAGTGTGGCATTAGGTAAGGTCTGTGGAATGGAAAAGCGTGGTCAGCCATTACTCTTGTCCTGCCAGTGGCCTTGTGTGATATAAGATGATAGTAGCTTGACCTACACATCATCCAGAACATATAGAGTAAATCCATCTAGCTTGATGTACCTTTTTTTCTTTTTTTTGCTAAATCATTAACTAGCCTTGAGTTACTTGCATGACACAGTAAAAATCAATGCTGTTCCTGTATAATTATACCATAATTTACTCAAATAGTATCGAGTGGAGGTATTTTATGGCACCAACAATAGCCACCTTATATGGATCTGGTATACATCACTTTTGTTCTTGTGTAAGCACGCTAAGAAACTAAAAGAAACAGAATTTGTTAAAGGGTTTTCCACACAATCCGCTGATGGTGGATCTGAACATTGAACAAATTTAGCCATACTAATTTATCATTTCATTATAAATTCATTATTTTATATATGTAAAGATTTCCCAATCCAATTAATCTTCATATGCTTTGAACTTTCCAGCCCCTCCTCATCTAATTGAGAAACCCCAAGATGTCCAGAAGCCCATTGATGACTCACTGATGTGGGAGTGTAAGGCCACAGGGAAGCCCAAGCCCTCTTACAGGTGGATGAAAAATGGAGAGAACCTGGAGTCTGCAGAGGTGAGATCTGCCAAGCACTAGCATCTCTTTATGGAATGGAAGATAAAGCTCTTCTTCCAAGGTTAGACTTACGACAGCGGCTTTGACACAAACATTTCTTGCATACTCAATGTTGCCGACTCCCTATACTGTTATGAGGACCCGTGTATTTTCAAAGCATTGTTATGCTGCTTGTTCAAGCTTTTCTGCCTAATTACCATGGATTATCATCCACATTACAACACAGTTCCTCTTGTGCAGCAATGCAACGTTTTTCACTTCTGCAAAACAGCATTTATTTGAAAGGAATTACACTGAGTCGACTATGCTTTGTGTTAAAAGACCGAACTGCAAACAAACCAAGTATCTCTTGCTAGTCTGGGAAGCACAATGATGTAAGAGCTACCCTAATCGTTTTTTTAAATCTCTCCTCCTGGAGTGCAATTATTAATCCTGCGCCACCAAAGGAGAAAAAAGTCAGATTCTCTGTATAAACACTGTGTATCCTAGATTCATTTTAGCACCCTGTCCTCTCTGAATTCCCATTATGAGTGCTATGATGAACGATGGGCCTGTTGTGGAAAACAGGCTGCAACCAGCATACTTGTTCATCTAACTTCAATTGCAATAGAACTCTTGTTGAAGTGAAGTACTGTATTCATTATGACATTTACAAAAATGTGATTTAATATTCCTTCATCATATCCTTTGGGCCCTATAGCCAGGTTATTTGGAGGAGATTGATTGGGCACAGCTTGCACCTGATAAAAAGACTTTATGTTAATTTTCTTCATTATGTAAAAATGGCCACAAACACACCGGAGGATATAGATAAATCCTTAGATGTTATACATGTAGTTGGAATTAACAAAGTCTGTGTTTTTGTTACCAGAGGCAACGCACTACACATCAAACTCTTTTTCTCATAAAGGCAGATTTGGCTTACTTTCAGGAAAGAACAATCAACAAACTGTCAAGTCAATGGCTAACATTTTGTATCAAAGCTTTTATTAGATCATACTGTTGTGTTTGTTGGTTAAAGAACAAGTCAACCCATTTGTTGATTTTTGTGCACCAGACTTCCCTTAATATGAACATCATAAATATATATATTCAAAATGCATGGGTGAATGGATTAATCAGCAATGGTGTCATATTGTTTGAAATGCCAACATTAACCACAGTAGCAGTGGAAGAAGGAAAGGTCAATGATGTAGGGAGCAGAGAAGAGGCTCCACCATTTGTTGTTATTCATTACAGTAAATCAATTGAGACCTTTCTGATTGTACATTGGAACATCTCAGCTGACTTACTTTTGCTGATGATTTTCTAATTTTGAGCTGCAGTAATAGATGGATCAATGTGTATTCGGTGATAACTGTACTATAACTGGCACCCTTGATGAGGATGAGCTAAGATACACAACATATTCTTTGTTCTGAAAACTACAGTATATTTCTCAAGGGTCATTATATACAGTGTATAGTTGAATATATGTGCATTCTATTATTCAATTTCAACTGTTAACAAACAAAAACATTAAGTCTCAAACAGGTTTTACAGTTAGTGGGACTCGTTGTTGGGACACATGCTGTGTTCCACTTACTTCCAATATGATTGCTTTAGCTACAACCCTTATAGATTATGAGACTCCTGGTATTTCCTCTGTGATGCTTTTTCAAGCCTCATGTAGCCTCTTCAGTTTGAAAGCCATAACTGTATTACCACCATGCATTAAAATAACTATTCTTTATTTGAGTTTCTATTTTTATCTTGATCTCTAGGTCAGTGTTTTTCAACCTTTTTTTAGGAACGGCACATTTTTTACATTGGAAAAATCTTGTGGCACACCACCAACCAAAAATGTTACAAAATGACACTCTGTAGCCTAATACAGTATATATAACTACAATATAGTTTCTCAATTTATTTATACTCACTCAGTGTGAAACCTGAGCCTGTTTAGATGAACACAGAGCTGATATCCTGGCAGGAATTGAAGCTCTTCTTCAACAGCTCTCAGTCTCTCTCTGTTTTTAGTTTTTATAGCAGTCAGGCTTGAAAAGCTCAGCTCACACAGATATGTCATGGAAAATGGGAGCAATGTCAAAACAGCTTTGTTGGCCAGAATGGGGAACTCCTTGGCAGCAGTCAACCAAAAACTGTCCAAAGGAAGATCAGCTAATCTTAGCTTTAAACCACAATCGTGTTTCAGTTCAGTTAGTTCCTCCTGCTGATGCTGAGCTGTATGGGTCCCTAACCCAGTCAAGGCCTTCAGTGGAGGCTGAAGAGAAATAAAATGACAA
>OMOT01053288.1:0-10865 GCA_900312575.1 Acanthochaenus luetkenii
CATGCACTCGCAGCTTGATGTGCAGCAAGCGCATCATATAATCTGCAGGTGTGAGCTCACCCTGGTGAAACGAAGGGGGTTTTCTTCTTTGTTTAGCTGAGCGGCCTCCAGCAGCTCCTGAGCCCCACCCTGTCAGACAGAGGAGGCTACAGGCAGGACTCCTCCGACCTGGGACGACCGCAGAGGAAGCTGGGACAGTGGCGGCTTCCCGCGGGTCTGTATGCCTCTCTGGCTGTTGTATCTGCTGCAAGTGGCATAGTGCTGTGGAAGATAGTGCTGGAACTGGAACAAAGCTTCGCTCATCCCTGTGTGTTGAATGGCTCTGTGCCACGGAGAACTGTCCGCCTTATATGATCTTATATGACCGAAAAAGTTGTTTGTTTTTTAACCTTTAGTGAACCAGGCAAGTCAACTTATTATGTATAAGGCCTCTTGATGGGGAATTTGGGGAAAGGGGGACAAACATTTTATCAAAAGACACCGAAGGCAACAGAAAACATAATAAAAACAGTAATGTTGAATGAGACAGTAAAGTAGCACCGTCATAAGCTGGACAGACGGGACTTGGAGACAGCAACAGCATAACAAATAACACCATCCACAACAAGGACACCACTAAAAGCAATTAAAACATGCGGCAGCAGCGATAGAGAAGTTAGTCATTTTGCTCAGCATGTGTGCCTGTAGAGTCCTTGAGGGAGGAGAGAGAGAGACAAAATTGTCCAATGTCCATTTCCAATGTCTTTTACGACTCATTCCAGTCACTGGGAGCAGCAAACTGGAATGAGGATGTACAGTACGTTGTCGTGTGTTTTTGAATCACCTCTGTGAAACCTCTGTTCCGTGCTCCTAGGTCGCACAAGTGTCAAATCCATTGTGTGCAAGATTAACCCCGTCAACGACGAGGCTTCTTCCGGGTCAGAGGTCAAGAAATGGTGGACGCGTCAGCTGACCGTGGAGAGCGACGAGAGCGGCGATGACCTCATCGACCTTTAGGGATGTGGCGCCGTGAATCCTGCAGTCTTTGTGGGAGAAGAGGGGGCTCCATTTCCTCTTGACCTCCCCTGATCAATGGATCCTGGGCTTTTTTCTTATCAAACTTTCTATCCAGGTTTGGAACTGGCCAGAAATCAATCTTAGTGCAGGCCATTGACACTCCTTGAGCAGCCATTTTGACATACAGCGACAGTTTCACACTTCTGGCATACGCTTAGGTTTTTTCCCCCTGCGTGATTTCCAACCATTTCAGTTGTGAAGTTGTTCTATGCAGGCGGAGGTGGTGTTGAAGCAGACCATGCGGTGAGCAGAGTTATTCTCTAGGTTGACACTTTTGTCCGATTTATGAAACGGAACCAAGAAGCTGCTCCTCTGTGTGTTTTGTACCGTTTCATGTCAACTTTCTGCCAGGATCCAGTAAACGTGCGGTGAGGTCCAGCTCTGCAGCTGTAGTTTACAGAGCGGCGATTATTGTTTAAGGTTCAATGTTAATGGTGTTTCTGCAATTTGTGGTGTCCTTTCATTTCAAAGGCTTTGTCTCTGTTCTCCTGTTCTTAGTCCATGTTTACTGTGCCAATGACGTCCGTTAGGATCTTCGGTATTTATTCATATATAGATATACATTTTCTTATAGTCACTTTATACTAAATCCAGGTGTCTCGTTCTGACGTGCTGTAGAACAAGCAAATGAAAGGAAGATAGTGATTCATGACTGTGAATGTAATATAGGTTATATGTTATATATATCTTATGTGATTGTGTGGGGTCAGAAAACATATATTTTGTAAATTATATACATATTTTTCCTTTATATAAAGTATTAAATGATTCTAATAAAGGCCTACACTGTTTAGGCATCTTATGAGCTAAATAAATGTGTGTGAATGTTTCAAATGGGGAAATATTGAACATTGTAGCTGGGAGTGTGTTACATTGGTAAACTATTCAGATAGTTTGATGGACGTTTAGTAACATTTAGTAAGGAAAAGTCAATAGACCGAGTAAGACTATGTCCACGGCTCACGTGGGAAAAAGGTTCTCCTCTGACAGAAAGTAGAAAGGAACTGAACCAGGAAGCCCCGCACCTTACGGAGTTCCTCGCCGGCCAATAGCGGGTCCTCGTGGACACGTATTCCCTTAGGATCTGGTATTATATTGGTTTAAGTAGGCACACACCTGAATACCTGGACAGGAAACGTGCACACAAAATACACGTCTGACAACCTGACTGGACAACACAGTGGAAGATAATAATGTTGGGGCAGATAGATGGTTTGCCCTTTAGAATGGTTAGTCTACTCACTCGTACACACTGGCGCTCCTGGCAGGAGTATCCTTATAGGAATGATCACATGACCACAGTGGAGTCACTGAGCAACCCTAGGACCAGTCGAAAGAATAAGACGTGAACATCTCCGACTCTGTCCCATCCCCGTCCGACCTGAAACACTCCTCCCTGAGGGACAGGCCAAACTTCCCAAATCTCTCCATCCATGACCCCCGGTGACCATCTCGGTGTCCTCCACCGCCATCTCGCCGTCACGCTTTCCCAGCATGCTCCCGTCGTTGATGATTGGCTGGGCCTGGGGGCAGCCAGATACTTACAAGGAGTATTTCTTAAACGGTAACACAATGTATGCCCTTTTCTGTGGAGAAGCCAAGCTTCCCCCTTCATCATGAGGTGTTTTACAGAGTAATTCCATTCCATTTATGAGGGATTTAATCACCTCTCTGAGTAAAATGAGACGGGGTTCGACTAACGAAGGAGGTAATTGAGTGGACAGATGCTGTTTAATGGTTCCCCTAGCACACATCTGCTCACATCACACACACACACACACACACACACACACCCCTCACTGCACTGTCTCTCCCTCCACTGCTCTGGATAACACTGCCATCTTCTGGACATGTGCTGAGCTGCCCTGGATAGCCAGTGCTGAGACGTCATTCTTACGGTCACGATGAAACTGCATTTTGAGAGCATCTTGCTTCCTTAATGTGATGTATTTCCTGTTGAAACAGGATGTTGGGGATATCGTATCCCATTGGTTTACACTTTTGAGTGATCCCTCCCTGCGTTATGTCCCTAATGATACAATTTAGGGAGAGAAAGAGTTTTATTTGATGGGAGGGGCGGGTGATGGTTTTACTGATTGGAATTTTTATTTACGCCTCCTGGTACACAATGTAATATTTTCCAGAAAGTAAAATATATGAGATTAAATGAAATTAGTCACTTTTAATTATTATTACTACATGTATTTGATGTTTGCATGGAATCATGAGTAGTGTTACGTAGAGAAAGTAGATTGGCTACTTGTGTTCCCATTCCTAGCAGTAATTGTAGCTGAGATTGAGCAAATACGTTTTGGATTTTGGATATTTGGTGGATTGTACGCACAATTTGGTCGACTATCTGATGAGGCAGTAGGCGGCAGCAGCTCGGGAGGTAGAGTGCTCGCCCAGCAACCCCAAGGACCTTGGGCCAAGGTTGAAGGTTCGAGTCCAGCTCCTCCTTGGAAAAAGAAATCAGTCGTAGTGTCCTTGAGCAAGACACCTAACCCCAGTTGCTCCCGTTGAGCAGGTTGGTGTGTGAATGTGTGTGTGAATGGGTGAATGTGAGGCTAACTGTTAAGTGCTTTGGGCGTCTGAAAAAGACATATATATATATTGGCTATATATATATATATAAAAAAAGAAATGCAGTCCATTAATATATTGACAAGCTTGCTCATCTTCTGTCTTGCCGCTGCTGTTTTCTTTGGCTGTATTCTGACTTACACGGTTCAAGTGTTGTTCCTTCCATCTAGGTATTATGTGTAAGATATATCGATACTGCAACGTTCCATGAGGACAGTCCTGTCGTCCGCTGTGAGCAGCTTGCTGTGGACGTAGATGAGCTCAGTGACCAGCCGGCCATCCGGTCAGCATGAGACGCTGTCCACATAATGGGATATACAGTAGTTGATCCAGCAGCCAGCCGCTGTGGAGACAGAACGAGACACACACACACACACAGTTGTATCACTTGTACCAGCTTCTCATCTCATGTCCTTGTGTTCCTCAGTGTTGTATTTCTTTCTAGTTAATTCATAGGACAATTGGTCCGGGTTAGATTTGAGCTAATGGACCAATGCACTCACTTGAATGCTGCTTATCCCTTCACAACGGCCCTCGTTAGACACAGAATTAGCCCACTAAAAGAGACGGGGTCTTCATTTGTTGGTTCAAAAGCCCAGTAAGTTTCCCAGTTGATGGAGTGTGTACGGGGCCGGCCGGATAATGAACCCGAGGGTGGGCAGAGGAGAGAGTGTAGAGAACCGGCTGCCGGTGGGACGTCTACTTACTCACACATTTCAGCCTCTCAATGATTGAGAGCTCCCCGCGACGCACGGCCCTGTAGGGAAACAGTGTGACATCAGCCGTCTTGTCTTGCACTCTCGCCAGTCGACTGTCTTTAATTTCTCTTTTCTCCCTCTTTCTTCTCCTCGACCATCCCCTCTTCAGCGCCACTTAGCTCAGAACTAGCTCATCAAAGGGCTTTTTCTCCCTCTTCTCATTTTCGCCCTGCGTGGTAGAACACTTTTTTTTGTTTTTTTAATTGCCTCTGCATCGCGTTGGCTCTCGCAGGGCCTGTTGTTTTTAACCTCTCCGTTG
This sequence comes from Acanthochaenus luetkenii, assembly GCA_900312575.1. Lineage (NCBI taxonomy): Eukaryota > Metazoa > Chordata > Actinopteri > Beryciformes > Stephanoberycidae > Acanthochaenus > Acanthochaenus luetkenii. Next base: position 4,657 of record OMOT01053288.1, read on the forward strand.
TAATTTGCCCATCTCTCCCTTGTGCGTGTCCACTGCTTATTTAGGGCCTAATTGAGGCACTTTGGTAATTAGGGAGGAAGTCTTTGAGAGCAGAGAGAGTGTAAGAGAGTGGAGATTACCTGTAATTAAAGTACATGATGGGCTTGATGGCTTTGATGGCTTGGCCCCCTCCTGATGAGATGTAACCATCAAACCCTGGCAGCAGCAGCAGCGTCACCGCATACACTTGAAAATGCCTCCTCTCCCTACAGTACAAGTGCGTTATACACACATACTGTATGCAGGGCAGCTAGACCCATGCAGTGTCTAATATAAAACACACCTTCTTGCATGTGGCACACAGGCACGCACAACCCACGCCAACCTGTGTTGAATTGTACACAGGATTTAGAACATACTTGGCACCTTCCTTCAGAACATAAATATGTGGGGCTTCACACAAGCTGATCATAAACCAGACAGAAGGTTTTACTGCCTTTGACAAACACGGCGTCTTCACCCTCGCCTCGATGTACATGGAGGTGGATGGGTTCCTCGTGGAACTTCGATCCAATCGACCACTGGCCGACTGATCTCAGCACCTATAGCAAGAGCAAAGAAGAGGCAGTCAGCGTCTGGTTCACTCCCCATCACGACTACCACTGCTGTCCATCATGTCTTTACCTAGACGTTAGCCTCTGTGTGTCTCCCCCACTGGGGTGGGAGCACCGTGGGGCAGAGAGAGACTTGGGCAACAGACGCACGTAAAAATCAAACAAACACAAAAATGGAGCACAGACTCATACGCACATACGGTACACTCGCCTGCACGCACACATGCACATGCACACATGCACATACACACAAAGACAAGAGACAGAGAGGTTGGATAGACAGACAAATACTGTAGAGACTTGATTACAAAACATAAAAGCACTGAGTAAAGGTCCCACTATGAGAAGTTTGCTAATGACAGAGCAGAATAGCGTCATGATGTCACATTTGTATTTGGCCCCTCCATGTTGGCCCTGTCTCTGTTCAGACAGAGGACCAGCAATAGCGGACTAAAAGTCACCAGGCCGTAACGTGTGACAGTAAGACTGATTAGAGTAAATATGGGGTAAAGTATTTTCTCTCTATTGTCCCTATCAGACACTATTGAGTGTTTTGTCTGCGACCTTAAGCAATTCAGGGGACGTGGACGGGGGTTAGAGCAGGGTCTGCCTCATAAGGAGGCCATTGTTCCGCAGGGCCAATCAACTGTCTCCAATGTCTTCCATTCCAAAAGCGACACAAAATAATCTGCCATGTTCGCTTGTACAGTATAGTGACAAAGTCATTTATCCTTTTCATACGTAAAGACACAACGAAGTGTGAGGTGGCTTTCGGATGAAGGTGCCTTTATGTTCATCTCTGTATCGCTGTAGATTATTATTCTATTTTCATTATTTTAATCAGGATCACAATTCATTCTCTTTGATATAATGCCCTTTCCACACATAGTTAGCCTCATAAATAAAGTGGTGGCGGTGCAAATTAGCCGCCTGTATCTCTCGTCAGCCTCCACCCCAGGTCCAGGCCCGATCTTGTCCCCGTGTTTTGAAACAGATGGCTACTACTACAATAAAAAAGTAGCAAATTATTTTAGCAGCAGGCGGCTAAAGCAATTAACAACTGGCATAATGTGTTGATTAAAATCCATTCAGTCTCAATGAAGAGAGAAAATGTCTCATTTTCCACTCGGCCGGTTGGCGTAGATCCGAGAGAGACACGGCTCAGAGTACAGTGACCTTGACCTGACCACAGCTGGCGTTCACCAAACACCGAAATAAGACCCTACAACCTAATTCAGCTCGGCTTTGGTAAAGTGCAGTAACGGGTCCAGACTTTTTGGTTGAATTTGTTACAATCAAATATGAAAAATGCAACTGAACTAATTGCTCAACTATTTGAGTTCTACAAGAAAGTCAAAGTCTCACCATCCCGCACAAGTGTGAAGCTCTCACTTCTTTCTCTTTCTCAAAACTGAAATTAAAATGCCTTTTTTCATGCTTCCGTTTTTCCAGATTGCTTTCTTTTCATGTTCCGTTTTCTTTTCCCCCTGATTTCGAGGTTCCTTTGTGAACGTGATGAATGCGGGGAATTATTTTCAGCAATTGCCACCCCCATTGACCGCCGAGCACCCAATGAGACTGCACTTTGTCTTTGACACCGAAATTCTCATTTTCACTAAACACCTCATCAGTCCCATTCATCTGGCTACGATTCCCTAGTTCCCTTCCTCTACACCTGGCTCTTGGCTTCTTTAATTACTGGGAGACAGGCTTTGTCTGATCCGGAGCCAAGCTTGGAATATGAGTGGCATATTCGGCAGGAAATCATAAGGGCTCAAACCAATTCAATTACCCACCAATCAAAGTAGAAAGGCCTGTAATTGCAGTGAAAGGAGAACAGTGAGCCTCTGCTTCAATCTGAGCATTGAGGGTATTATTAGCGAGGAACAATGCCTACCTGCAGGGGGTGCTAAGCTCAAACGAATAAATATCACTCCAGAGAGCAATTTATAGATCACTAGAGAGCATTTTGTGACTGACACACTTTTGACTGTACTATACAGCACTCATACAGGCATTTAGTTGATGATTTCATGTTTTTATGTGTGCTATTGTGTTAAATTGTGCAGGCATATGGATGTGACATTATGAAGAGGCATAATGTATTCAGACTGCAAAGCGAATGAGGAATTACTATTTGCACGGTAGTAGTAACATTAGGATCAACGGCAGTGTGTACGAAAGAAGACACCATGTCGGTTATAATATTGAGGTGACAGGTACTGTATATGAGAATTGAGATGAATGCCTTTCTCCATACCTTTGTAAAATCCCATCTCTGAATGAAATGTCTGGCTACATCCCTCGCCGCCTTGCCCTGTACTGCCACCCCAATATCACGCCCAGGCATTCTGGGAGTTTTGTACCTGTCGATGATGTCTTCAAAGCAAACAAACAAACATCACGCACCACAAAAGATCAATCCCGAGTAGAAAAAGCCTGCTTCTCAGACCCCCTCAGAACGTGCTGGCACATGGTGCATCCACACAAAAGAACAACTCCCTCCTCCCCAACTCATCCAAACATGGTTCCTCATCCTATTGAGGAGATCAAAGATTGCCTTTAATTTCAGCCATTCCCCCGCCTGCCCGCATTTCCCTCCCCTTCCTCTGGAAATGGTGGAAGATTTTAATGTATGTATCTGTCATCCGCCCTCTCCTCCTGCTGTGTCCTACCTAGTCATTACAATGTAAGCCCCGGACCCAGAGCTACATAAAAGCCTAGACGAGTGGTGGATATAGAGACAGAGAAATATGGAGGGCTGCAGGCAACTGACAGAAACCCCCACTGGCTGCAGAATGTGATGGTTTGGGACAGCTCAGGTACAAACTGACAACTTCGATTTTGTGTTTTCTTTATTTTCTTATTTTTCACTCTCCTTTTTTGGGGGGGGCTCCATTTGAAGATTGCCAATAACGATATCAAAAGAGAATGCTGTTGTCATATGGTTTGTTTTCTAAATGTAACCTTTTGCTGCTCTGCAGTCACATTCTATTTTTCAGATTCCAAAAATTAGACGCACACACGCACGCACACACACACACGGATGCACACACGCACACACACACACAGATGTACACAAAAGCAAAACAAACAGAATCAAACAACATCAAACTATATCAAAGTGAAAACCAGTGTCCTTCATGTATTTTCTAGATTTTTCTAAGACAGTGTAGATCTGGTTTGAAAACAACATCTTCATATTAGACATGACGACTTCACAGCAATTAAGTTCACATAGGGGACAAGAACGTGCCGAGAAGTGTGAAATATATTTCATATACTGTAGATATGCTTCATTTTTATTTGCAACCTAATTCTAATTATCTAAATTATTCACATGTATCTAGATGATAGATGTATTTATTTGGTTTTTCCGCACCTTAACTTCATAAACTCCAAGCAAACAGACTACATACACGCTCACACGGAGGCCCTCTCAGTGCCGGAGACAGTTAAGGAACCAAACAAGCAAGTCAGTAACTGTACAATACCGTCAAATGGTTTGTTGAGCTTGACCCAGTCCTTGAGGATGAAGTTACAGTCGTCTTTACGCGCCTCTCCACAGAGCTCATTACTACTGATGTGGCTCCGCAGGGAGCTTGTCTCTGTGGACACACAAACACACACACACACACACATACACACAAATTTCCCCTAGGGGATCAATAAAGTGCATCTAATCTAATACACACATACACCCACACACCAGCACACGTGCCCCAACACACACGCATACACAGCATTTGTGGCTAACCTACCACATGTATATAAAAGACTGGCAGTGGTAAGGAGTAGTGGAGGCCAAGGGATCCAGACTCACTGGAGCGTAGAGACAGACTTCTGTTGCACCAGTCTCTGGGTGGGAGATAGGGGAGCGTCCTGGAGCTCAGGCTGCCTCCACTACTGCAGCCATCTTGGCAGTCCCACATTTGACAAACGTGCTGCACTACTGCTGCGGTGTTGCTCAACCTCCAAGATGTTTGGAAAAGTCTGCAGTAATTAGGCAGGAATCAGGATAGATGCAGGGTTGAGTAGCGCTGTAGGTTTAACGGCAGTAAGCAGACTGTTAGATGTGATTGGTTTGAAGAATGGCTCCTCAACGTGCTGGAGTACCAACAACGAGCTCAAGCCACCTCACAAGTTACAGGTGCCAGCTACTTTCTAAATGTTCAGTCTCGGCCAAATTCATGACCAAGTGAGGAGGGGCCTTCAGATGATGCTCCGCCAAGGGGGATGACCAGACGGGTAGTGACATGCTGCTCAGTGTCAGCTAGTATTGGCAGCCGTGCAGTATGGAGGAGGCACTGCTATATGTGACAGTAAGTGTAGCTTTGGACCGCAGACAACCGACAGTTCCAGCAAAGTGAGCTTTACAGTTCAAGCCCCGTTGTTGTCGAACATAGACATAAAGACATTATTCAAATGGCTGTTCATGTGACATAATGTGATACTTTATTGATTTTTCATCATTTTCACCTTACTGCCCCCAAATAGACATGTGAATGTGCAATGTGTGTGTCTATGTATGTTTATGTATATGCATACTGTATGTGTACATATGTCTGTAAGTGAGTATGCATGTATGTATGTGTGTGTGTGTGTGTGTGTGTGTGTGTATGTGTGTGTGTGAGTGTGTGTGTGTGTGTGTGTCCATCTCACTTGACTCTGCTCCCCCCTCCGAGGCTGCGTTGTGTTTGCAGAGACCATGAAGGGTCTCATCATCATAGGCTCCTCCTTTGTGAATAATGCTGGGCAGACCTTCTCTTACACTTTCATCCTCTTGTCCTTCAACAACAACACCATGGCCTTTGTTGGACTGTACCAGGGAAGGGGACAGCGCTGTAGACCTCCCCAGGATCTATCACCTTATGTGCCCCTGATTATCAGCTCCTCCATGCCTCCAGGTCTTCTTTCGAAATCAGCCAGGATGTCCCCCACTTCAGAGTAGCTGTGCTCCTCCTCATCCTCCTCAGCTATGGTGGCAGATCTCTGCAGCGAGCTACCACAGGGGACAAAAGGTGTTGGGCCCGAGACATACTTGTACGTCATGCTGTGTGCAAGATGAGAACAAATATATAACTAATGTTAGGCAGATACAAGGGTGAAATGTGATCTTAACAGAGACTGTGGGCTAAAGATACTCTTGACTGTACCCTCTCGCAGCTGAACACTAATGACTCATAAAGCCTCACTGCCACCTCAACTTGACAAATGGCAAATGTCAGCGGCATATTCTCCTGGTAGGCATAATTTTATTACGTGCAAATACCACTGTGCTCCTTCGGAGACTCTCAAAGGTTAGACCAACAGCTGTAGTGGTTTCATGTGTATTAGCTGAGATTTTGCAGCGGGTCGGGACCCCCTGAGTTGATGGATACAACCAGTCAAGCATGAGGAGGTATACTCCTAACTAAATGCAATAAGAGGACACTCAGGCTAAGATCATGTTTATTTAAAAGCCTGGGACAATAACCTAATGGAGGACAGTAAGGCAAGGGGGAAGAAGGAGAGAGGGAGGGAGGGAGAGAGACAGAGACAATGAAAGAGACTGATGGCATATAGAGGGGCAGATCATTTTCTCCCATTTATTGGCTGTGGTAATTTGTTGACTCA
>OMOT01053295.1:0-29928 GCA_900312575.1 Acanthochaenus luetkenii
TCCTCTCTCCCCTCGCGTTGCTTTTGCACAACTGTTCCAAAGGGAAGATTATAGACCGTCAGCAGCTGCTGTTACTTGTTTATGTTTTTGAAACGCTAAAATCACTTACTCAGCAAATTTAGTGTAGCTTCATAGATAATACTTAAGTAGCGAATTAAAATGTCTTGCGTTTGTGAGCATTATTTGGCACCAAAACCCTTATGTTTGTTTGAGCCCAGATTAATTGAAAGTATACACAAGAAGCCATGCACATCTCATTACCGGGAGTATCTGAGCCACCCGTCATAGCAGGCAAACTTTGACTTCTCTTCCACTCTTCCACTTACTTCACACCTGGCTATGGGCTGACACCTCTCGGCTCTAAATCCTGGCTTGAAAAGGCTTTTTTTGTTGTCGCCGTCATTCCGGCCCGGTGTTGCAAACTTCATTTCGATGTGGAGGACAGCTTGAAGGATTTAAGTGCGGCCAGATGTAATACAGAGCACAAGACAAAACTGCTTATTTAAAAAAACAAAAAAGGATTTACACCCCCCAATCCTTCAGTCTAGTTTTGATTGTATTGGCTGTGAGAGCCACAGGCTGTATGTGGACTTGTTTGTGCAGCCAATGTCATTCTTCACTGAGGCCTGTCACTATTACTACCCTGTAAGTGGATTTCACATGGAAGCAATAGACCTGTAACTTGCCAATGACAAAGATGGTATCTACAGAACATACTATAAAGATTTTATTGAAAAATAACAATGTTTTGGTTCTGACACCTTGTCAGGCAATATTTTTAGCATGTTCTGTAGGCTTCCATGTCCTCTCCTACGCACCGGTCTCCTGTTAGGTGTGCAAAGAACCTAGTTTCCTAAAGATGGTATCTAAACATGTCGTCGGCACTGAGGCAGCCTATTTTAGCAGCAGTTAAACTGACATTGTTGAGTGTGGCTCCCTGTCAACCTTGGCCTTAACATGCAAGATACTGAATAATATTGGCAATGCAGTTCTGTCGCTCAGCCAGAAGTGGACAGCTGGGCTGTGTAAACCTTTTGGGGTTTTTACGGCACCAGATAAAACAACTCATCTGACTGCTAATAATTGTATTAAGTAACACAGTCAGGGCTGTGACATTTACATACACTCTCACCGAGCCAATTAAGCTCTTGCTGTGGTTATTATCACCAAGCCAAAAAGGGAGATTAGCGAAAGAAGTCTGTTAACGTTGCCCTCCGTTGCAGAAGTCACCTCGGTTTTAAAGACTGTCTCTCTTATCTTGTCTTGCTCTCAGAATGTCATCGATTGCCATATTTTTTCACAGTGTGTGAGTAGTCTCTGATCTCTGTCCTTCGTGTTTCCACCAGACCTGCGGGAGATAGTGTTCGTCATCCAGAGTCAGAGCAACTCCTTCCATGTGAGGCAGGCGGAAAGACTGAGAGCAGATTTACTCAAGCAGGCACAAAGTCTGACAGAGGTAAGAACCTAACGACCCTTCACACGCACACAAACGCACAGATGCTCTTACTTTCGCTTGCAGTAAACCTGTACAAGCTCAGATACCAACAGTTTCAACAAAGTTTCAACAAACGGTGGCTTTAATCCAGTACATATCATCACCAACGGCAACCAAAAGTCGTGTGAGCTGGTGTAAACTGTTGATATTGCCACATGGTGTCAGCACTGATTTTGAAAACCGATGCAAATGCCTCTTGTTTCAATTGGAAATATCTGGGAGGATGTGCACATGACTCATATATTCCAAAATATAAATAGCTCTTATTTGGTCTTGGATTTGTCTCAGACTCGTGTATATTTGGACTTGACAAAACGGACACATTACAATATTTAAATAACCATTGTTCAGCCGTGATTTCTCTGTCCCATGTGTTGGAACGTAATCACAAAATGTAATCACAAAATGTAATCACAAAATGTAATCACAAAATATTTGCTATATCCCACCATTTAAATGCCGTGGTCTTGAAAAAGACTGGACTCCTGTTCTTGTTCTGGTCTTGGTCTCGTTCCCCTTTGGTCATGGCCTTGAATTGGACTCAAGTAGACCCAGTCTTGGCCTTGATTCAGATTTGTGGTCTTGACAACAGCCCTAAAACCCTACACCTCAATTACGAAACAATATAAAGACTGGAATAAGAATTTATGCAAAAGCCAGATCACAGTTGCTTGGTTAAAATCACACCCGAGCCCTTCTCTTCCTAATCCCTATATCATGGGACTCAACTATCCCACACAGGACTCAATTTAGTGATACAGTTGTACATTTGTATTATGCTTTATTTATAAGTGCCCACTATTGTTATTGTGACCTGCTATTACCTGTATCTTATTTCTTTTCCTATTGCCTTCCCCATTCTGGCATTGTGTTGCCAATTGCTGCTATAACACCTGAATTTCCCCTAGGGGATCAATAAAGTGCATCTAATCTAATCTAACACGGCAAACAGCCTTTCAAATCTGTTGCAGTATATCAACTGTTGGAAAACCAACTTTGATTTTTGGTTGTCCACAATTTTGAAAGACTTAAAAGGAATTGTTAATGTTTGAAGTTTTTTCGCAATAGAAATGATGTAGTTACACTAATGCAGGGGTTCTCAAACTTTTCTGAGCACTGAACCCTTTCCGTCTCAAAGGTTCACATTAATTTGTAGTGAACAACTACTCTAAATATATATATTTCTCAAAATATAAAATGTATATAAATTAGTATTCATCGTAAAACATTATACGGTGTACAGAATATATTGAAAATCCTATTTTCCTCACAATTTTGCGAACCCCCTGCAGTATCGGCAAGTACCCCTAGGGCATCGCAAACCCCCTGTTGAGAACCCCTGCATTATGGACATCAAATTGACAAGATAAGAGAGACTTCATGAATACCATGTCAGTATTATGTTTGCATTTATGATCTCAGTGATCTCTGGCGTTTTGCAATCCGTTGAATGCAATTATGCAAACTGAACCCCTGGAGAATTTAAATCGGCAACTTTTCAAAGAGGCTGCATTAAAGGCTTGACAGCTTTTCAAAGAAATATGAGGCTCATGACCTAAAATGAGTTGTCTTGACACAGTTATAATGAGAATAACTTTTGCCATGAACACAGGAATAGAATGAGAAAAAAGATACTGTAAGTGGCAACAGCCAGCAAAATAGCTTGGAAACCAGAACCAGCTCGCTCTCACTCAAGTTTATTTGTATAGCACGTATCCTTACAAATGCAGCTCAATGTGCTTTCACAGAATAAAAACACAGAAAATTCTGATTATATTAGAAACATCAAGTTGTATACACACAAATATAAACAAAACATGTGCACGCACCCATCTGACCCCAACCCTCCTAAGTTATACATAAAAGCTACAGTATACTCCCAACCCACCACCACACTCCCACACCCATAGTACAACACACAGGCACTATCATTCTCACCATAGCATTAAATGCTATTCCACCAGACATGAATCTGCTGGGCTCGGAGCACGTCTGGTGCGGGGTCACTGAGCTTTGAAGACTAGGAGTAAGATCTTGAAATCACTTTACAGGAAGCCAATGGAGACATGTGGTCAGATGTTTGTTTTTTTCCTACTCAAGACATGAGCTGCAGTGAGTCGATAGGAAACCTCTTATTTTGGAAGTATTCTTTAAGTGATAGAAGGCTGACTTAGTGATGCTACTATTGTGACCTTTAACATTCAGGTCAACACCCATGATAACCCTAACCCTTTATCCTTGCTCAACTGTAGAAGGTTTTGTGCCCTGTGTATTCTGTGTGATTGCTCACATCCCTTGTTCCTGCAGTTCGAGATGTTGCCCTCTGCGAGGAATTTACATTACGTTATATTTCAGGCATTTAGCCGATGCTCATATCCAGAGCGATTTACAAGAGTGACAGTAGAATGAGCTTAATGTCCTAAATCTCTAATGCTGCAACCTAAGATGCACCATGTTACCAAGGGCAACTGAGACTGGCTCTAAGATGCTGTTCATGTCAGGTACAAACAGCCTCTCAACTAAAAATGAAATGTTGGCCTGAATTTGCACAAGCCACACTTGCAATAACTTCAATAGATATACGTGCATATGTTGTTGTTGTTTTTTGATTATTTTCCATCTTGTTTGGACAATAATGTTACCGGTTGTTTTTTTGAATAAATGGAAATCAATTTAACCACAAGAACAACTTTAATATGCTTTTCCACAAAGTTTGACGTAATCGTGACAGATGTATTTTTATAATAATAAAGAAATAGACTTTTGTTCTGAAATGTTTTTTTTAATAAATTTATGCACATGACTAAAGTCAGTCAACTCTGAATCTTAGCCTTGAAGAAGTGAAGTCAATAGTGGGATGTGTAATGGGGAATGCTGTACTGCAGTTACAGATTGGGCCTTTGATGGCTTTAGCTATGGATGACATATGTCATTCTTTACTCTAGCTCATTATTGTTGTGGCTTTGGCAGGCGGCTGCTGTATCTGCAGTCTCCCCCCAGCCTCCTCTATGATTAAAAGCATAGCTTCCTGTCCGTCCATTATAACCGGGTCTCAGTGACCCCCATCTTCCCCCAAGTCACCAAGCAATCTGTGTCCTATTCATTTCTAGCATGTCCGCACAAGGACAGGCTCTTATCTCTTGATTAGGAGTCTGCAGCTTGCACACGATGGCCATAAAGAAATCACTTCTGCCCAGATGCCTCATGACAGGAATGTTGACTGCTTTTTGAAGCAAAAGCTCTGCTTTTGAGGCCGTATTATCTGAAGACTACAGTGTTCCGTTATATTTAATTATTTTATCTGTTTTTCTTTTTTCATGTAATGGAGGTAATGTGAATATCAAGTTAAGTCAGATAAGAATAAAACATGGTAGGTGTCATTATGCCATTAGCGTCCAGATAAAGCTCATCTTAGATGAGCACTAACAAACTCCAACTGACTAATGGGGTTTAATAACTGTAAACAGTGTCAGACTCATTGCTTAGATCAAACAGGCTGCAGGTAAACAGTGTGTCTTTGAGGAAAATTTCCCCCCTGACTTCCTGCATGATGAGTGGACCATGCAGTAATCAACTACAGGGTCTAACCACCAGGGCACCCTGCCGCCCCTCACTGTATAAGGGCTACCTTCATTGTCCTTAGCTTTGTGTAGCTGTTGTATACTTTATAAATAAATCAATAAAGTGCATCTAATCTAATCTAAATGTTCTCTGGTCTGCTTGTCCCTTTCAGAGACCACCTGTGGTGTTGCTACTTCACAGTCTATCAGATAATGAGGGATACTGGAGTATCCTTCCTCTGCTGCCCCAGTAAGTGCAAAAGAGCTCTTGGGATTAAATAAGCACATGTTAGCCAGATTAACCAAAGATTTGAGGCTACAAGATGTGGCCAAAATGACAAACACCAAAACAATTGGGTGGTTTTGGTGGCATTTAATTTGCCATGGTTTAGGTCCAGTAAATCACTACTAACACAATAATTGTGATCCATTCCTTCATATCATTACATTACAGCATTTGGCAGACGCTTTTATCCAAAGTGACTTACATATCATCATACCGTTGGCGGAGGCAGCCATGCATGACGCCAACCTGCTCAACGGGAGCAATTTGGGGTCAGGTGTCTTGCTCAAGGACACTACGGCAGATTTATTCCCCCCCCCGGGAGGAGCTGGACTCGAACCTTCAACCTTGTGGTTGCTGGGCAAGAACTCTACCTCCTGAGCTACTGCCACCCCCAATATTATGATGCATGTCTCGCCTGATGTCTGTAATGATGACAATATGCCTGTTGGCAAAGTGTTTGTAGTCATCCAGTGGTCTGAACAGCATGATAATGATGTTCGCTATATGCTTGGGTCTTCTCAATAACTCTCTGAATCTGTCTTTTCTACTACCATCATAAAGATTGAGGACCCAGATGATCAAAAGCACCCCAAACCATTACAGAGCCACCATCCCTGAAAGTAGTCTGTATGCTTGCGTTGCTTTTATTGCCTTTCTGCCCTCTAGGGAATACATAGTGTGGCTGCCTGGATCTGATTGGGTCAAGAGCTTCAGTTAGGTGGTCATTCAGAGTGGGCTGGAATAAAAATACAGATTTTGTGCATGGCTATGTTCAACTGATCGTTTATCCTTGTTATATCCCTGTTTGAGCTAAGGGGTACAGCGCTACTATTTTGGCTAATTTGTTGATACTTAATTTTGTTGTTGTGTTTCCTAAGTTTATCTTACTCCTTTGGGAAAAACTCATCCTGGATTGTATTTCTTGAGGAGGAAACCAATGTGAAGATGACTAAACTTCTTCAGGTCCTCACAAAGTTTGACCGGAATAAAGTGAGTACCGTATGTGCTCTCCAACCTCTCTCTCTTCTGCCAAATTCATCAAGACCAAGACTAAAGCTTTATGTTTCAAGCTACAACATTGGCTCAGTTAGAGGCACCGGGTTGGCTCCAGTTCCAGGGCAGCTGCTGAACTGAGTCACTCCAAGTTATGATATTGCTTTTTTCCCCCTGTTTTGGTGTGGAATCTTTCCTTATATCTGTTGGTCAAATGTGAATGTTGGATAAATGTTACAGTCAGAAAATGATTGGTATTAAAATGAAATGTCACATTACTTGTTTTCTCATCAAGCATAGCAAAATAGCTTTCCCCATCAATTGTGTTTTGTTTGATGAATTGTTTCTGACTTAATCCAATAATTATATTTCTTTTTATGGCTTGATCTGTAGATTTTAGGTTTTTCACAGCTAATTGTACTTGTTCACAAGCCTTGACAACACAGTCACATGCTTTAGCAGGCTTTCAAATGAAACCAAACCCCAAAAGATTATGCTAATTACACTTGGATGTAAGGCCTGCAGAAAAAACAACAACTTTGTTATCAGCAAAGGCTCAAGTTTGCTGGTCTGCCTCAGAAAAGCTGCGCATAAAAATTCATGCTGGGGCATTTTGGAACCTGCATGCTGCATTTCAATTCCAAGTCAGAGATGGAATTCATTATTGTGTCAGTATCTGTGACCTTACCACGGGGAGGAAGAGACAATGGATACAACATCTTATGATTTGATTCATTACAACATGCCCCGAAGCACAGACTTGTGATTCCTCTCTCACAGGTGTTACAATTCAATATGACAGTATTATACAAATACGATACAAAATTGATGTTCTCCTCAGAATATATCAAGGACGCAAGGCTTGTCTCATTTCATAAAAGTCTGATCATCCACTTTCAAAGTAGCATATACTGAGTCAGAGTAGAGATAACAAGACAGTTAATTAGACGTGCACATTTTGACACATGTATTGATTTGTTTGATTGATTGACTCCTAAGTTCATAGACATTTAATAGGGCTGGAATATAATTATTGTGTTAATGCAAATGTTTTTGTCACGATAAAAGCCAATAAACTAACAATATGCATGAGATATAAACATATCAATACAAATATAATTTTTGTGGTAAATTATATTTTGTTATCGGATGAGATCAAATTACACACGTTCAAATGTATGGCAATTTTAAACTAACTTTTGTAGGATTTTCTCTGAATATAGAATAATTTTTACTCCAAATATGCCAAGAAATGTGATGAGAACCATTGGGACTACACTCTCTGGCAAGTTTGAGCTGCTTTCTATCAGAAAACCTCATTATTTCCCCACCCGGTTACTTTTAATGCAGAAATTAAGCCACCAGAAATTGCAGTTTGAGAACTCAAAAATTGGGCCAAAAGCACAAATGTGTCCTCACAATAAATTTAAGTTATACAGTATCTAAATGGGGGGGGGGGGGAGAGCATAAATGTAACATTTTAAGTAGAGAGAACTAACATGCATTGGTAATGTCATTGTGTCAATTTATCAGGAGTGGTTTCTTGGTAAGCCCCTCCACGATGCGGAGTCGACCATCATCCATCACTATGCCTTTGCAGAGAATCCCTCCATCTTCAAATACCCCGACTTTGCTGCTGCTTGGGCCTTAAGCGTCCCCCTTGTTGCACGGTTAGTTTGTATATCTGTAGACTTGAACCTGTGGGTTGTTCAGTTCATGTTACAATGCTGTACTGTATTCTCTACTGAACAAATTAGCTTTACTATATAATGCATATTTCATTGTGCACTACTTTAGAATTGCTGAAAATCAGTGGTTTTATTATTTTAGGCTTGCAAACAAAGTGAGAGACGAGCCACTTAAATCTGACTTTACTATTGACCTGAAACACGAGGTAAGATAACAAATCATACGGTTACCTTCAGGCCCATTTTGTATTGAACGTCCCAATGAGGTTCCTAGCTTTTCATTTTCTCTTACTATTTTCTTGTTTCTGACACTCAAGCCAACACCAACATACTGTAATGTATTTGTGCATAGAGCAAGACATGGAATTAATCTAGCCTTGAAGCAAAATCTCATTACATACTGAAATTGTCATGGTGCTGTATTGCGGTTCTTATTTATTCACAAGGGAATACCACCGAATTTCAGTCAGGGAGGGAACTAGGGATTTTGTTGGATATATTCTGCATCAGACTACTAAAGCACAGTCTGGAATAGGTGATTCAGTCATAGATGGCATGGAGTTCAGTCCTTGAGATTCAATAACAAATATTGTATAGCCTTTTCATACAAAAAACAGAGGATCCATTTAAAGTAAATTTTACCTGCCTAGTGTTGCTATGGACAATACATGGATGCACTGGAACATTATGTACATATAAAATGAATTTTAAGTTAATTGAAAACAATACCAAATTATAACTTCTACCTTTAAACACTACTATATACATTTGCATATTTTGATACCCATATGAAACTTCATATAAAATATATTTTGTAGCGCAAAAGTGCAGACAAACATCACATGAATCCAAATTCATTGTCAACAGAGTGAGCATATCATCAGTTTACGGTTTGTCTAGGTTCTTCTTTTGGGAGACAGATATTTACAATACTGATCGCGCTATCCTAGGCTATGGGAATAGCATATGTGAATGCTTAAATTGGTGGTTTCGCCTCATTACACATTATTTTACTGTAATTTCTCCATCTACCTCTTTATAGAATACTGACCAAATACTAGATCTTTTTATACTTTTTCAGAAAGGAGGTAATACTCTCCATTTCTCTTTTTCTCCCTCTTGTTAGCCCTCGCACGCATAAAGTACAGTCAGATTACCTGACACACTGTTGTACCTAGAGCATGACTGTCACATTTACCTCAAAGGGCAGAAATTATCTTGTGTCTTTCCTGTAGAATTTAAAATAAGGCATTTGTGTCTACAAGGTGTCTGTGGCTTGTAATCGTGACAAAATCGATTTCTGTTATCGCAGGTTGCATTGTACATCTGGGAGAATGGGAAAGGTCCACATCTCACTGCTGTCCCTGAGCTGTGCACTGAGCCGGAGGACTCTCCTCAAGCCCAGCATTGTGCCACCACTCTCAGCAGCTTGCCTCCCCTGTGTGTGGGTACCCGCTCTGTGCCTGACTCTTAACGGGTCCTTTTGATTGTCCCCATCTCCCAGAAAATGGAAAGAGAACACAATGTTACTAAAATTGGTATTGCAGATCAGCTGTTGGATAATTTTTCTCATGTTTGGCTTCCTATTTGTCAGTTGATAGGAAGGAAGATATAACAATTGGTTTTGTCTGCGAGGGAGAAAGGACTAGGAGGGCTAAGGGCGGGCCGAGAGTGGCAATGGCAGGAAATCCCACAGGAAATAGTGAGCACTATTATAGCCAGAGTTTTGGATCTGTGATGGGAGGTGCCCACTGCCCACATGATAACCCCAGTGACATACCGGCACTCACGCACTCTACCCTGTAACATTTGGATTAGGTGGCTAGTGAGTGGTGTTGCCTGTCTGATGGTCCTGTAGATGTATTACTGTGTAGCCTGGTGTTCTGTATGGTCACATTTGTGGGGTAGTACTTCATTCTTTTCACTTCTATATGTCTATTGGTAAATGTTCCTGGATAATTCGAACTGTAGCTGACCTGCATGTGCTGAAGACATTTTGAATGTATTCTTTCTGTTGTTGAACCTCTCCATGTTATTTTTGGAGCTCAAGCAAAACCATTCCAGCATCCCTACAAGTGTACTTCCATTTCAGGCTCTATGTTGTGATAAAGGGCACAGAGATACTCCAATTCCAATTTCACTCTGTCACTCTTTCCTTTTACTAAACCGCACACCTACTTCAGCATAAAGCCCTGGAACTTCTAGATAATGCCGTAGTGTTATCAGCAGGGTGCACCTGTAGCTTCAGAGAGAGAGCCAAAGAACCTCAGACCATGTACAGAAACATCCAATTCAAATTTCACTCTCACACAGATAGCAACTACCACTAATTACTGCCACACTTTACATAGCACAAGAAACCTCAAGTTGCAACCTAGGGCTACATAGTAATTTAAAAAGTTAGTTGAATTATATTTGATTTGTGCAGTATATTCATGTGAACATTTCTTTGATTCTTGTCTCTTGCTTTCACCAAAGGGGAAACCAGTGAATACAGCGGATATATTTGTTGCCGTGAAAACATGTAGGAAGTTTCACAGTGAGAGAGGTGAGTCATACACCCACTCTTAGACGATCTACCAAAGACATAACATTTCCCTGAAATGGCACACATTTTTCTCCTGTTGTTTTCTTATAATGGATTTGCCGTACCTTTGACATGTGTGACTGTGTAAGTGCTTCTTCTCATTATCTTGAGTCTTTCACTAAATTATCCCACTGTCATTTCTCGTAAGGCCTGACTTGAAAACAGAGTGGAAGCACACAAAAAATTACTCTGAAGTACTTAGTTGCCCCCCTTGATGTTGGAAATACAAACGATCATCCAGCAAATGTTAAAGCATCACTTACTGACGTTTAGCCATTATTTGGCAAGCTATGCTTGACGTCAGGCTATCTACTGTAAATGTACGTCTCTTCTAACTTAAAAATGTGGCAGGTTGAATTGTATTGAAGATTGATTTCAGAGGGATCAGACAAATTACACCATATTCAAATTATGTCACACAAAAGTAATTGCACTGATTAACATAATTACCATATCCTCTGCCAAGCTGCCGTCATCTGTCATAAAGGTAGCAGGATTAAAATGAATGTTAGATTTACAAAGGCAAAATGAAAACGATCGCTAGCTATTAATACTACTCGAAGCGGACGTGCAGTGGGAATATGGACTCTGATTGGTCGATGGACAGCCAAACTCACTGCTGGATAACTTTGACCCAAAAAAGATAACTGCACCAAAACCAACACATGGATGAGCCACTATATGTGGCTCATTGAAAAAATCTCTCTTGGTAATTCCAGTTTGAATGCTTATAATGTTTGTATTAGTCTGATTAATGGTTACATGTAATGAAAAACAACGTTTACATATAAAGCTACAGCATTCTCTTTACAAATGTTCAGCATCTGTAGGTTGTGTAGGTTTTTAGGATGTGATGTCTGAATGGTCTCCGGGTTGCCTGGGTGAGGGTGTATGGTCGTTGAAAGACCCCACGAGACCACGGAAATAGCATAGAACACGCCTGCATAATTGCGCTGCGCTGCTTGATGTTACACGCCTCCCCCTCCTCTACTGCGCCTACTACTTTGCTTGGACTTCGACAGAGGGCAGATGATTGGCCAAGTGCAAATTGCCCTACCCCCACTACTTTGCGGAACATCACGTTTAAGCTGACAAAACCACAAGTTACAAACTGATCCCCGAGAGAACACTGACAGAAATCTCAGGATTCGTTGCTCTGAAAATGAACTGCTGAGTGCTGTAGCATTACATGTAAAAGTTTTGTGATTTCATTACATATACTATACGTTTTGATGTTTTTCTTCCCAAATCATCTTGAATATTCAAGTTGGGAGGACTAAACTTAAGATTTCTTCTCATTATCCTCATCAGTTTTCATGTATTTACCATCTGTCTCTACTAATGTTTTATAAACCTCTTCAGTGTTCTTAAGTAGTTTTTTGTGCAGAAAGTATAGCAATTAATTAAATAGCTTGGGGTTTGATTGATTGATTCTGCATTAATTGTTTGCTCAGGGAATAACAAACAGGTCCACATTGCACAGAACCAGAGGTCTGCCTATTGTGGAGCTTTTGACTACTGTATTGATTGTTGTTGTTTTTTTGTCCTTTGTCCTAGTTCCAGTGGTAAAGAAGACTTGGGAGAAGGATGCCTTGTTTTTAGAGTACTACAGTGACCATGCCGATCCTTCAATACCAACCGTCAATTTAGGAGTACCTAATACTGAAAGAGGTAAGTGCTAATTGCAACCTTAAGCCCTTGGGCCTTAGTTACACCAAATAGATGCTGTTGGATCCTGGGTAATAATTCACCCATGTAAATGATAGATCTCATTCAAAACGGTTTTAAATGATTGCATTTTGTGTAATTCATATCACATAATAAAGCTGTTGGTATTATGTACATTGCATGTAATAATAGTCGGGTCATGATTTTTTTTTTGTGCTTCATGTTGTCTTTCTGTTTATTCATGAGTTTGAGGCACACTGAGAACTGTAAACGGCACATTTACTCACCAAAAGCTTCGCTAATATCCTCTGCTGATTTTAAATCCGATGACTCGAGGGCTGTTTAATAACGGAGATGTTTGCTCCAGATCTTTGTTTGTTTAAGAGGTGGTGATAAGCTAACATTAGTTTATTTCACCACTGGTAGGCATATTGTCAATGTTTTCATGACCACCGCTCCTCTGCTTTGAGAGGAACCAGTTTAAGTTGTTTGGGCACCTGGTAAAGATGCCCCCTGGGTGCCTCCCTTTGGAGGTGTACTAGGCATGACTGACTGGGAGGAGACCCTGAGGCAGATCTAGGACACTCTGGGAGCACCTGGGGACCCCCCAGGAGAAACTGGAGGATGTTGCTGGGTTATAGGACGCTGAACCAGATAAGCGGCAAGAAAACAGATGGAAGGCTGGATGGATGGATGGATATTTATATTGTGGCTCCACCACTGCTCCCAGCTGAAATCTATTTTACTGTGCCCTCGAGTGAGATATTATTTTGGTTTGGCATATTCACCCTTTTATTACACGTACCTTGTGAGTTTGTTAGGTCTGATCCCAGCTTTTGGAGGCCTGAATTGAAGCAATATTGTGGTGTGCAAAAGAACAGCAGCAGAAGGGTTAGGGTTACTGAGACAAAGAAAGAATAAATGCAGAATATGTACAATATGAAAAAATGAGTGCTAAAAGCAATCCAGGGTAGCTTGTAAAGACAGCGCAGGCACCCTGCTTCAGCATCCTCCTAGTTGCCTGAGGCAGGGGCCATTTGGGCAGGGAGCATTTTACAGTCTGATGACTGTCGGCACAAAAGAGTGTCTAAGACCTTTCTTGTTACACTTTCTTTGAGGAATGAGGCATCGCTGAAGGCATTGGCTTTTTAGCAGCATCAGCTCACCATAGAGGGGGTGGGAGGTGTTGGCTAGGAAGTTTAGTCATCTTCCTGTCTTCTGCTACTACCTCCAGGCTCAGTCCTACAACACAGCCAGCTTTTTAACCAGGTGATGCGGGCTCCGACAGGCTTCTACCATGCACTGGCTGCAACAGATTGATAGAACATGTGGAGTAGATTGAAAGACCTGAGCCCCCTCAAGAAGAACAGTGCCTCCGTGATATCAGTCCAGTCCAGTTTGTTGTTGATGTTTTTGATATGCAACCCAAGGTACTTACACTATAGGACTGCATCGTCTCCTCCTCCTCACCCTGGATGGTGACGGGTCTCACTGGCGTCTTGCTCTGTCGGAAACCCACTCCCAGCTCCTTCATCTTACTGACGTTGAGCTGCAGATGGTTCTCTTGCACCAACTGAGGAAGCTCCCCACTAGACTCCTGTACTCATCACTCAGTCTCAGTCACATCTCCACAATCGCTGGAGAACTTCTGGAGATGGCATAACTCAGAGTTGAATCGTAACTGTGATGTGTAGAGAATGAAATACAAGGGTGACAGCACAGTCCCCTGGGGCACCCCCATGCCACTCTGCAGCATGTCATGTACGGAGTCTCAAGGGAGAATGATGCTGTCAGAAGAGATCAGTCATGTAGATACTGTGCAGGTCTACAATGGTTAGGTGTTGGGCCACATTTGACTTGGAGCAGCCTGCTATAATTTCTTGAAAAAGCTAAGAACATGTTGAGTTTAAGAACATTAAAGCGCCCCCAAAACTTGTTCACTACCTGGTTGTATCATACTGTGAAGGACTGCTGAGGGTTGATTGGGTTGGAACAAGAAAACCTCAAGGGAGACTGATTCTGCCAGAAGAGATCAGTCATGTAGATACTGTGCAGGTCTACTGTGCAGGACTTGATATTGAAAAGGCTTGTTGAATTTACAGTTTGGACACAGCGGAGCCCTTTGGTTTAAGGTATTAAACTCTGATAACCCTTCCTTTTTTCACCTTCCATTGACATGCCTATGTGCTTCCAGAGCCAAGTCTAAAAACCACACCACTAATGCGTCGATGGACTACAACAATGCAGTAATTTTTCTATGTGGGATATTTCAAAAGGACTATCTTAATTAATTATAAAAGTATTTTCAGTCTATAAAAGTGGTACTTGTAGAACAAATAACTAATTACCATTAAGATGTGGAGAATTATTTTATTACCATACTGATTAAACAATTATAATGGTCTGCATTGTATAAGAGTGGAATTTGGTAATTGGAGTTTTAATGAAAGGAAACCAAGTAGTGACCTTAATTTAATTAAGTATGCATTAAATAGATAGATACGTTTAAACTACAACCAATCATAAGAATGTGTGACTGCTGGAAAACTATCAAGGGCATAACTGCAAATTAGATGAGATGAAATCATTGAAAAATGAATCCCTAATAAATCTAAAGTGCAACATGTCATATATTGAAATATTAAGGCTCAATTCTTTGTGTGTTTTTCTGGAAAGCCCAATGGAAACTGGCTTAGAGAAATGTCAAACTTACAAATAAACTTCCCTCAGTGTCTGTTTGCTTCCAGAAATTAGCTTTGACCCCATTTGAAACTGTGGGATATCGTACTGCCATCTGCAGTCACAAATAAATATTAAATATGTTGAAAAAATAAAGCTTTACATTTTGAAAATGGAAAAACAAAACTATAGTTGAAGGTTAAAAATGATTCTAGATAGTCTGAGCAAGTGAGGAGAAGATTGATGCAAGAGCTTGAAACAGGATCGTGGCAAATACATTTTATACAGTAAATACAGTAACTATTCTTGGTCAAGTGTATTGTATTTATGTCCAGTGATGGAAAAGGGCATTGGAAAGCAGAGACCTGAGGATGGGATTCACCTTAGAGGCCATTTTAGAGGATGTTCCTGTAGTATAGCATTATGTTGGTGCCAATGTCTGTATATGTGCTGTTGTCCTGTCTAGTGAAGTTTTGTTTATGTCCTATCGAATGAATGGGGGTTTCTTCTGCAATGTCTGGTACATAGAGTCCACATCACTGTAGTTTATGCTAATGTATCAGAAGTATGATTTTAGACTCATGAAATTAACTGCTAACAACCGTATAGAATATCTGCTAATAGGTCAAACAAATTCTACCAAATTTGCACTAATAGGATCAATTATCACAAGACGGCAACACAAAAATACCACCAAACAATGTGTGGAAATATAGTAATTATGCTTCACTGGCTTGAACAATGTGATCTTCAGTTGTGCATCACATCGAGACCCCGGCTTGTATCACCTGTGATTTGGTCAAATGTATATCAGGCCAAATGTTTTCCATCATTTTAATGATAGATCCTGCATGAGTTGGACTTGGTAGCTACTGCGTCTTCCCCCTGAACTTCACCCAGTAACCTCTTGCAACAGGAAATAAGAACACTGGGCTAGTCTGGAGGCGTGCCTCTAAAAGTGTGTGTGGGGATTTTATTCCTGTCAGCAGTTCAAGGTCTCCTTTCTTATTCTAAATTCGGATACTACCAAAAAACACCTTGGGTGCCTTATAAATAAAACAGTAGGGCCTCAGCGTTCTTTGTGATGCTTGCGACCTTGGATTTCCATC
The DNA here is from genome assembly GCA_900312575.1 of Acanthochaenus luetkenii. Lineage (NCBI taxonomy): Eukaryota > Metazoa > Chordata > Actinopteri > Beryciformes > Stephanoberycidae > Acanthochaenus > Acanthochaenus luetkenii. The sequence continues at coordinate 16,066 of OMOT01053295.1, forward strand.
TCTCAGCCCTGATAGTGTGTAGATATTTAGATTCTGATGGGTATACTTCTTTGGGTTCCTTGTATTTGTTGTTTGCCGAGTAGTTGTTTGCTCTTTCCGGCCTTTCATGCCAAACATACTGTATTATTTCGTTGCGATGTCAGATCGTAGACAACACCTTTCTTTCTGCTCACAAAGCTCTACAGTACATCTTCCCATTGAAACCCCAGAGAGGATTTGCTTTAATGCTTTACAAACCTTGAAACGGTGGCTTAGTAGTTTGAGAGACAATCCCATAACCGTATGGTCACAGCCAAACAGTCCTTCAGCAAGACGCAAAGCCCTTACCTGCTCACTCTGTGTAAGTCGCTCTGCACAAGAGTGTCAGCTACATGCTTAAAATATACATGTCAATTGTAAACGCAAAATAGAACTATTCAGCTGAAACTGATTTTCAGCAAACTATTCTGTGGTAATAGCCAAATCCTGTATTGGCACAATAGTTCCACTTATTGTCTGTCTCCTCAAGGGCTCTACTGTGTGTAGAATTAAAGTCCAATAAGTAAATTGTTTGTTGCAATGGTTTCCAAATTCTATAGGCTACATTTAGTGGTGCTGCAGCTTAACGGGTAGAGCAAAGCACTAACACTGACGTTAACAGCCTGGGTTGGAGTCCCCCATGCTAAAATATGTACACACTCATGGTACTGAATGGTGCAATGGAATATGTTAGTTCCTTAAAGCTGAGGCATTCAAATAACATCCAGCCAAGTGATGTATCGCTGTTTTGGCAATTATTGATTGTGACTCTTGGTCAGCCTGTGTCCTTTCAAGTAATTTGACTTTATCAAAATGATGTCTGCGTTTTTGTGTGATTGTGCTTTGGTATGTGTGTGTATGCAGGCATGCGTGTGTGTGCATGCCAATACCGTCTGGTTTTTGTCTTCAGTAACAGAGTTATTTATGAAACAGAAAGTCACCTGGTCAATATGTGGTTGAGTCCTACAGGCCAATCTACTGATGCATGTCTATTTGCAGGCCACTGTGGGAAAACCTTTGCAATCTTAAAGAGATTTCTAAGCAATGCTGTTCCAAAGACCAACTGGCTCATCGTTGTGGATGATGACACACTTATCAGGTATGTTTTCAACACCATCTGGGACCACTTTCCCAACCTATTCATAGCTTGCAGTAATTGGTCTAGAAATTTAACTGACATTTAATTGTACATTTTCTAGTAGTTTCTGTCTCAGAACCATGCAAAAGATTACAGTGAAAGAAAGAACCGCTTTGAATGTAGTCATTTGGGGAAAACTGGCTCCAACGATATCACCATTCTGTAGAATATCTCAAATGCTCAGTACATAAATTAAATTCCAACTGGCTTCACTTTATATCTGTCAGATTGCCTCTTCATGTGGAAGTTACTGGATGTGTAATAGTGCCTTAGGGAGAGTAGTTATTTCAGCATCTAAAAATAAAGTGCGTGTGTGTGTGCGCATGCGCAGGCATCAGTATATGATGAGTGTTGTGATGAGTTTGATTTGCGCTTTCTCCAGCCTCCCCAGACTGCAAGTCTTGCTGAGCTGTTATGACCCCTTTGAACCAGTGTGTCTAGGGGAGAGGTACGGCTACGGCCTGAGCCAAGGCGGCTACAGTTACATCACAGGAGGTGGAGGGTGAGTTGCAAGGCTCAGATGCTGCAGGGAATATTGATGAAAGAACCAGACGCAGCAGAGGGACTATAAAACTTGTAATGGAAAAACCTATCATCTGAAAGTTTACAGATAAATCAATTCAGTTCAAAACTGTGTTGTTCCCTAAGGGAAAATTGGTTTGCAGACAGGGTTTACAGTAAAGACACTCGATAAAAATACATAACAAATCACAAGATACAGCGTACTGACAAACACCAGCTGATAAGACCAGACAGGTACTTACTTACACCCATAGATACACAAACTCTGCTGTTGGTCACTGCAAGGAAAAGCATCCCTTTGTATCATATAAATATATTGTCAAAACATAAGATGCATTCTGGAAAGTGAATTCTGTACACACAAATATCTTTATTACATATAAGTAATAAGTACATTTCAAAATTAAAGTCGACAAGAAATAATTGCTGAATGTCATCTGCCATTGCTGGGAGGTAAGATGTACTGCAGGTAATTGTTGAGCGGTGGGTGAACCGCAGGAGGAACTCTATTTATGGAGACTTCAGTCACTGTGACATTTGACAACACTTCAGCTGCCAGTTTTCTCAAAAGCGTGATCTTCTAAACACTGTTTTGAGTGCCAATGAGATCTTTTCTGGCAGCCTAAGATTAGTCTTTTCTAGTGTGATTGCTTCCCTTTTGAGAGAGATGTCACGTCATTGTAGTGCAGAACCGCACAAAAGGATTAACAGAAAACAGCGTATTCCTCTCAGCGTTATTTGCCCAATTTGACTCCCTCGTTTTGTCTAACTCTCGCTGAATAAATGAAATAAATACAGTGAACCGTAGAAAATGATTGGAAGTGGAGATATTGTTTCCGGGTCATTTCTAACGGTAGCTCCTAAAATGACAATGTACAGTGTAGCTAAATCTGCTGTCTATTTATATATATTGAATGATTACATTTCTGATGTCTGTCTTTGTGTTGCCGCAGCATGGTGTTCAGCAGGGAGGCAGTGGTCCGTCTCCTGAAGAGTGGCTGTAAGTGCTATAGCGATGACGCGCCGGATGATATGGTGTTGGGAATGTGCCTCAATGCTCTTGGACTTCCTGTCACACACAGCCCCCTCTTCCACCAGGTTATACTCACACTCTACAACCACACGTCGTCTGTGTCTCTCTATGTATTGATCGTATCCAGGGTTAGTCCATTATGGGTTTCTGAAGGCCGATACCTACTATTTCAAGCGCTTCCCTGAGAATTCTATTTTTGTAGAGGAAACTCTGGGATGGGATACATTAGGCATTTCAATGAAGAAGTAATATACAAGAAACATAACATAACAATGACATCAATAAATAAAAGTACAAATTCATTGCAGGTTTGACAGACTGTTTATATGTAGGGAATAACCTCCGCCTTATTGGCAGTGGACGACATGACTGGCCAATATCCAACATTTAATAAAAAGCCAGTATTGGCCCGTTATATCGGCAAACCATTCTATCAGTTTAACGCTAATTGTATGTTTGTAGTTGTGGTTGTGTGTGTGTGTGTCAGTCTGTCTATCAGTCACTCAATCAAATAGACAAATAGTGTTGCCGAAACATTACAGTCTCTAGTGTCCCTCCATGGTCTTCGATGTACAGTATCTGTGAGAATCTTGCACTTTCACTCTTGCATTGTGCGACACTTTGATATACAAATATAAATGACTGCACTTCATCTTACCTTTCAGGCACGCCCAGATGACTACGCCAGAGACTTGTTAGCTCACCAGGTGCCCATCTCTTTCCATAAACACTGGAACATTGACCCCGTTGCTGTTTTCAACAAATGGCTAAAGAATGACCTGAGGGCAACAGCTTCGGGTGGACTTAATAAGAACACTAAGACAGAGTTGTAATCATTTAAGCACACGACTTGTGTGTGTGTCTGTGTCTGTGTGTGTGTGTGTATGTGCGTGTGTGTGTGTGTGTGTGTGTGTGTGTGTATTGTGGAGTCATGGACAGAAATATTGTCAGGATGTAGCCTTCATAGATGTAAATGATTTTGTATTGTGAATCTTTAATAATTATTAAGAGGGACCATGCAAGCCTGTGTCCATGACTTAATATTTGAGTATTTTTATTACTGTGAGGTTTAATTGAGTTGCATGTATTGGTATGTTGGAAATGTGAATATTATATGTGTATATTTATATCACATGGATAATCTAAACCTTGCCATGTACAAAGAAGGATCTCCTTTTCTGGGGGATCTATACTGTATCCTTCAAAGGTATCACTAATGATATATATGTGCTCTATTTTGACATAAATATATCAAACGTATCAATATTTCAGAATGTGTTGTCTTTCAGTTTCATTGGAGGTCTATTATACCAATAATGTTCTATAAAATGTGCAGTTGTTGAGGATTAATTGAGGCTAAGACCAAGACGGTGATTTGTGGCAAATTTCAAATATGAACACATACACCGTTTGGTGCAGTCTCTCAAAAGTCCAAGTTAAAAAAAAATTTTATAAAAGTACTCTATATGTAAAGGGTTGTAATTACTCCAGACATGTTGAGTATCTATCAGGGTCCAACTGGTGCTCATGCAGATAAACATCTTACCTTTACTTTCAGCTCAGGTTAACGCCTCCATCATTTATTTTGGCCTAAACCATCTGTTCTTTCTTTGACCTCAAGGAATGTCACAGTCCAATTTAAACATACTTTCATGGGCATGATTTATACAGACAGGAGATAACTGATATGCTAAATGAGGTGTTTGGGGAATTGGATTTAATCATTTTCACTTTTCTAAGTTACTGTCACAAATAATTAACAGACTCAGCGATTCGCTGACTATTATTAAAGGTCTCTCGAAGACCTTGAGGCTTATTATCGTTTTGCCTTCTCCGTCAAGATGGTACTAAAAGCTTGAGTACAAGTATCCTGAGGATTATTTTAAAAATATATTAATTAGATTGAATTAACGGACATTTGAAATGATGAGGCAATATCCAATATTCTCTGTCTGTGAAACTGACACTCTAATGTGGATGTTCTGATACTTCCTGATTTTCTGAATATTTTGGTGCTACATTTACACTGTCCTAATATCAGGTTGGGTATTTTGGTGCTACATTTACACTGTCCTAATATCAGGTTGGGTATTTTGGTGCTACATTTACACTGTCCTAATATCAGGTTGGGTATTTTGGTGCTACATTTACACTGTCCTAATATCAGGTTGGGTATTTTGGTGCTACATTTACACTGTCCTAATATCAGGTTGGGTATTTTGGTGCTACATTTACACTGTCCTAATATCAGGTTGGGTATTTTGGTGCTACATTTACACTGTCCTAATATCAGGTTGGGTATTTTGATGCTACATTTACACTGTCCTAATATCTGGTTGGCTTGAGTTCATGAAAAGTCTATTGGCCTCAGGCATTTGAAACGGTGCAATAAGTCAAATAGACATCTCGTAACACGGCTATGAATTGTACATTCCTGGAGGCGCTGGCTACTGCCGCCTGCAGATGGAGTGATGAGCATTGATAAGACGGAGTACATTGCATTGAGAGATGTCCCAAACGACCATTCAAATGTTGGTCGTGGTCAGGTGTTGGATTTTGAATGTGCTGTTTCATCCTCATCCATCACAGTGGATGTGCATATCACTTATCCTCTCTGTCCCTTTCAGCTCAGTCATGATGGTTTCCTGGAGCAAACCACACCTAAAAATGTGGCTGTGAAACGCCACAGGCACCATTCCGATCATTTGTGCCCCAATGTACCTCTCTGGACTGTGTTAATCAAAATTCATCAGAAGTAATCCGATTTTCCAGCTACAAGTTAGCTTGTAATGTATTCCAGGAAGAGGGAGCGGAATACCTAAAGGCCATCTTCCCTGGTTCTGTGCGGACCGTAGGTACAGATAAGCACAGGTCAGACGAGCGTAGGCTATAGCTGCTAGTGTTGCGTGATATGAAAGTGCACAGATGGGAGTTGAGTATACCAAGAAATGGCCTTATAAATCAAAGGGCCAATTAGCCTTGGTGTACAGGGTACAGTGGTGTGCGAGAGGTTTACAGCCTTTGAGTAGGTTGCCCACTCAGGTCTACTTTGGCACTGTGTTTCCCTTGAAGCTCGCCTTTGAAGCGCTTCACCAAGTCACAAATGGGCCTATATTAAAAAATACCTCAAATGTGTCTTCACCTTTGGAAGTAACGATTTACGTTCAGATGGCTGGTTTATTATTTATAAACGTGTATTTGAAAGGAAAAAAGTGGCCAAACTGCAGATATTGCTGGCTGGAGAAAGTGTGTTTTTCTCAGAGGTTGTTAGCTGTGAGCAGCAGGGCTTCCGAAAAGGAGCCGATGAGAAGAATAGCAATCGGTGCCATCTCAAGTCTCTGTCACAGCCGGCGCAACTCAAGTCTCTCTGTTGTGTCATCGCTCCGTTTTCTCACTTGTTGCCAATCTGCTTTCCATCCCTTCAGGGGGACAACAGCGACGGGAACGATCTGTTCCTCTGTAAGAGATCTCATTAAGCTAGTTCCTGGTGATACTGTACATGTTACCGTTGTAGCAATTGTCTTTCTCTTTTCAATAAGTTGCAATAGAAATAAAAACACACTTTTTTGTACGTGTTATTAAGGTAACATTTAGTAAATGCATATTTAGTAGATCTACTAACTGATATTATTTCCATGTCAGAATTTCATTTTTCTCCCTTTTTGATGAATCTTTCCTGGCCATTCAATAATGCACGTCAATAACATAAGCGTCGTCATTTGTGTGATCAATGCCGAACTGCACCTTTTTGAGCAGTGAAGACCAAGGAATCAATGAAGAGGCTTATTTTCACATATTCCAGCAACTTGAAATGTCCGTTTGACAGTGGAAGAAGAGATTCATTCATAATGTATCAATTTCTGATGTGCTCTTGTTGACGTGAGCCCACTGACGATCACTCTCCCGCCACTTGGTCTCGCACACAGGCCCGGGAGTTAGCCAGGTTTTGTTCGATGAGTCAAGTCTAATGAAAACTATAGTGGTCATAGGATATGGCGATGAACAGTTTGATACCGATGCACGCAGAGCAGACTTAGAGTTGTCCAAACTCTTCCTGTTACTTTTTTTTTTTTTACCTGAGGGAAATATCACTCTGATGGCATTCTATAGAATTAGGTTTTATTGATTGTGTAAATGATCAGTCACTACAATAATGAATATGCTGTAGTCTAAACTGGCAAATTAATTATTGTAATGTATATGTATAATTCAGAATTGTCCTGTAAGTGTATATATATATACTGTAAGTGTATATGTAAGTGTAATATAGCCCCTTTGTATAAATTCACAGTCAAGTTAAAATAGGAACTATTTCCTGTGGCAGAGTGGATAATACAGTAGGTATTCAACAGGATAAGTGGTGAAAGACTAAATGCTTGCTATTGGACAGTAACCATTGGTTACACACATTTGGTTCAATAGCTCAATAGTCAGATAAATAGCATACTGTAATAGTGTACCAGGGAAGGGCGGTAATGTGTGTACAGGCGCACAGTGGTCCGCTTTCAAATGGTGCAAGTAAGGATGTACCACCATTATGTGGGTGATGAGCAACAGATGCACATAGCTACTCAATAACAAATCAAAACCCAGAGCGTACACCATGTGCCATACCCATAGACGGCTCAGGATGTGTGCCGCTTGGTAGCTGTGCAATAAAACACAGTCCAAACTACAACATGGCTCCATATGTATAATGAAACTAGTCAAAATTCCTCCCACACGTGCTAATCCTCATTTATCTTTGAGACACAGGCAGCATGGGGAAGACGGCCACCTGTTCACGTTAATCTCAGCATGAAATGTCATTATTTGGAGAGCTGCGGGTAACTTTGAGAAGCTTAAGCTCCATACGTTAAAGCTACAGTCTTCTGATGTGAGAATCAAATTATGAAAATACTGCGCTAGGCAGTTTGGTGGCCCAAATTGGTAGTGGGAGATAAGATTTGAACTTTGCCGTTTGAAGGACTTTGTGTAACGTGACATCAGTGAATTGCACAATCACTGGACCTACGTTTATTCGTCTTAGTGGCTTTAGTAGTACGTTTTGATTTGTCACTTCCAGTGCAATGAGAAGATTTCCCGCCAGTGACCATACCCGACACCAGAATTTCCTTTGGGCAAAGAGGGCGAACCCACCTCAGTTAGTGGGGACGGGACGCTCTTCTCTGTTGCAACCCCAATTGGTGATTTAATCTGATACGATTTTTACATTACAATTTTTCCTCATGCATGTTTAATTTACTGCATTTATAAAGGTGAACAATAACATGTACTTGTTTCAGCATGATGCGTATGAAAACAAATATAAATATATGTCCTGTATCTTAAAATGTTATGATCTCCCAAAGTCATTGTATAGTATTATCTCGCCCAGAATAGGCATATTTCAATTATGTAAAAATCTTACCACATGGTAAACCAAAAATACAGTAGAAATTGTGCTATTTAAGCTAAGCTAAGTATGTATGGTATTGACATTAATGACAAGACTGTATCGTTCATGTTTTTCTTTTACTGCTTTTAAAAATTCAGTTTTGGTTATTTTAAGGTGTGTTTTCTTGCTGAATTTCCATCTGTACCTGCATGAGTGCTGTATCCCTTTCTGTGTCCAATGGCTTGCAAGCTTGTAAGAGTTGAGCACAATTCATATTTAGCCATGATATGGCTGAAACACTACTAGGTAATTTGTTTTTCTGTTGTATTGCATATCCATTCATGCATTGCTTGGTTTAATATACCCTATTTAATAACACGATCATGTCAGAGCTGATATGTACCGTAGGTTGATTTGCTCTCTTGCTTCAGTGAGATTTGACACATGGGATTATGCTCAACATAATTTTGACTAAAAAGTCAACGTATTTATCATGCATGAAATTGTACTGTAGCTTAATGTCTCTATATAAACCCCTTCATAGCTTTTGCATTTTAGTATTCTGTGGAAATGTTTCTGACTGGACATTTTTTGCAGTAAATATTGAACGCTTTAAGTTTAAAGACATTTTTTATTATTTGTATTAGGTGAAGTGAAACCAAAGCACAACACTAAATCATTTGATGAGATTGTGTCTATTAGTTTGGAGATGGGATTTGTTTCTGTGTGTTTACTATATTACAACTATCTCATCCACAACTGAAATAACAAGGGCTGGAGTTTCAAAGATAGATTCATAAACAATAATGGAAGTATCATCATTATTGAGTGTCTGCCTTCATATTGCCTCATTTAATTTTCTACATTTATGTGACTACTAAATCTCTACCTTTGTTTGAGGTGTAGTGGGTGAACTAAATTGGAATTAATTCAGAAAAGCAGATGGACATTGTGCTGTTTCTTTGTGGTGCATTACACAGGCTAGGAAAAGCTACAGTGAAATATTATTCATTAGATTTTCTTCTTTTTTGATGTGCATAGTTTGAATCAATCGATCGGTAGGATAGGTGCAGTTCAGGACAGTTTTTATAGCATGAGCAAAATCGAACGTCACCAGTTGGAAGTGGTTGACAGTCCCTCGCCTTGTTCTCTCTCTCTCTCTCTCTGCCTTGTGTTTTTTTTTAAATCATCAGCATCTTAATCCAACATCTCACTGTTGTTGGTGATGTTACACCTGAGGAACAAAACAAATGGGAGATCATCTTCTATATGCAAAAACTTTCCCACAGGAATCACACATCTCACATTACCTGTGCAATCTATATATAGACTGAAAAACAATAATTCCATTTGATTCCATTTACTTAGGTAAAGTGAGTCTCTTTCTCACACACACACACACACACACACACACACACACACACACACACACACACACACTGACTAGACTAGATTCCTTTGATTCTTCTATCACTGATACGATTTTGACATTCATTGTCATAACCAATATTATTATGAAAATGCATATTAAACTGGTTTTTCAAGTAAATAAAAACAAGAGCAACACAATGATGATCGTCCCTCTCCTTTGATTCCATTCCGTAGTTAGGACTTGTGTGTATTTGTGAGGAGATCTGGAGTAGGTGTGGAAGGGCGCTTGAATAACAATGCTTTGAACTTATAACCTCTAGCCCTTTAGCCAGAATAATATGGTGTGGATGAGGAGAGAGAGAGCAGTTAGGAAAGAGGGAGCAACGTGTATTTTAATGAAGACCAGAATCAAACATGATATAACTTTAAAATAAAAGCACTGTTTATTAAAAATTCCTTTATGGCCTTTTTGTATTTTGTGATTGGACAGATAATTCACAACACAGTTCATGAGCTAGTTTCAAACCCACATTTTATCCAAAGTGCCCATGAGTGCATATCTTTTTAGCAAAGGTGGGCCCGATGGGAATCGAACCCCTAACTCTAGCACTTGCAGTGCCACGCTCTGCCCACAGAGCAACAAGACCACTGAGCCAGGATGCCCCGAGAACGTTGTACTGTAAAATAAAATGTGCAGAACAATCGGCTATAATAAAGGGGAAGTAGTCACTACTGGGTCCGCCAACACCCACTCAGCAGAACCAAAATAGCCCAAGGCTATGGAGCAGTGATAACATCATACAGATATACATAACTAGCTCAAGGGAGGTTCAGCGATGGATTAAAAATAGCTTCAAAATTATTCCTTCTGATGACTTTTGAAAGAATAAATTGGAACCGTGTGATTTCCCCGAACCAGGCGTCCAGAGTTTTCCATTTGTATTCATTCTCTCGTGATGTAAGATCACTGATGTGTTACTTCAGCAAGATGGCAATAAGATCAAGCACCTAGTGAAGGAAGTTTTCCCTCTGGCGTCTCTGACACAGAACTATCAAGAAAGAGATCCTTGCTCTTATCCTGGGCTTTATATGCGCTCTGAGGCTAGGTGAGTTTCTCCCCTCCAGTTGTTTACACTGACCACAATCCTACAATAATAGGATAATAATAATACTACAAAGAAAATCATACTAATGAGCGCTGACTCTGTGACGGGAACAAGAGGTGGTTTTATTTGAGCGTTTGCCATCTCCAGTTTCACTATATGATGAACGTGACAGAATAAACACGGTGCCGTGCAATAAACTGATTGGTATATTGTTTCTATACTTAATGCCCCATTCAGTATTTCAACAGTGTCCCAATTGATCATTATTACCATTATCATTACCACCCTTATTGCCATATTTGTTATTATTGTGTGTGTCCTCATGCAGTCTGACGAAGTCGTGCGGCGATGACGATGAAGGCAGTGTGCAGGATCTTTCAAAATATCGGTACAAAACAGGCGACGTGTAATCAAGCATGTTGAATACAGCGCCGTTGTTTTGGTCTGTCCTCCCCGTACAGGGAGCCAGATACCGACAGCGTTGCGTGAGCGCTCACTGTGTCAGCGGTGGATGATTTCTGAGGCCAAGCGCAGTGAAAGATGTTTTCGATTTATTCAAATGTTTTATAGCAGGTTCCCATTCATGTCCGAACGCATTTGAATGACTCCCTTCACAATAAGCTGAAAGTTCAGAGGCAAGTACGCTCGTCTTTATACTGCCTGTGTTGACCTTCTCACCCAGACATGATTGCTTTGCCAACGTTTTAATGGCTTTTTTGATTGTATTGCAGTCATCTGGACAGAAAGTCTTCATGGTCTGCTTAATGTTTACACGAGGTGCCAGTTATCTCAAACATTATTGAAAAAGCTTTAATTAGTGATGCATTTGATACCGTTAATGGCAAAGGAAATGGTCCTGTTAAAAATACGAGACATGTCAAATGTTCGTGAGAGTTGGGTTAGGGGTTAGGGTTAGGGGTTAGGGTTAGGGGTTAGAGTTAGGGGTTAGAGTTAGGGGTTAGGGGTTAGGGTTAGGGTTAGGGGTTAGGGGTTAGGGTTAGGGGTTAAGGGTTAGGGTTAGGGGTTAGGGTTAGGGGTTAGGGTTAGGGTTATTGCATTATCAGCGTTGTAAGAACAGTAATGAAATGTCGCCCGTGACACTGTGATATGTCTGTATTTGCTTCTCCACAAATGCATTCGGTGTGGCTGAATGTCTCTCTTCATTTTGTTAGTTTGTATTGAATCTGCCATCGGTAAGAGATTTAATATCACTGATAAAAGCTTTGATTGAAGTCGACCGATCCGGTTATACGAGGCAAATTGGTATGAAACACAAAGGGCTGATACATATTCCCACAGTTCATTGTTTGATTTCACTGTCCTTCATCCTTTAGATCCCTGCATGCTAATCAAATTAGGAGACTGCCAGATAACATATTCTGTGCGGACCCGTTTACTGGCAAACCTTACTGATATATGATTCTGAAACAGTCTTTTGTCCTCCTTTCAGTAACCTGTCAATCAATAATGTCAGAGATTCCCCTTTTACAATTATCAGAGGCCTCTGATCCATGATGGGTTAAATGGAATTAAATAAGCTCTTTTGACTGTTAATGTCTTCTACGGGCAAATCTCAATGATGTCCCTTCCACTGTCTTGAGGGGTACATGCATACAGGGACATGTGATCTCCCAGTTGCATCCTCAGCCTCTGCAGGTGCAGCAGATATCTCCGTCATTGGGAAGACGAGGCTGCTGCAACCTCGTAACGTGAAGCAGTGTCTGTCACCTTGCGGTGTGTTTTATTTCCAGCGAGGCAGATTGTCGATAACGTCAAAGATACACAAGCGGCCATTGTGTGCGCTTCTGTGCCGGGTGTAGCCTGCTATACCTCAAGGGGGAGATTAGCAGGTGCAAGACGGATTGAAACCAGACAGAGAGGGGGTGATGCATTGGAGCATCAGTCCAGGGAAATGATACACAGTACTCACCTCTGCTTTCCCATTGGGCCCCGGCACTGAGACTGAAACTATTCACACTCAGATGTTCTAGCCGCTTTCCAGCTTTCCGATCCCCATCTGTGCATCAGGGCAATTCTGACTCGTTTGTGTTCTCACCCAAATGACTGTACAGAGTTGGGTAATTGTCAAGTTTGACATATCTTTTAGAGAGAGTCTAACGCCTGGCATCGACAGAACTTCCACTATAGAGGGGGCTTTATTTTTATATATGTTATTATTATATTTAATATTATGATTATTCATATTTTGGGCTGAAACGATTCATCAAGAAATCAAGAAGAAGAAAAAAAATCCAAATTCTTTGTATTGAAGCTTCGTTTAATCCGTAGAAATCCTGACTGTGTCATTTCTGCTAGTCGGTGACCGCAATGACATTTTATCCAAAGAAGTGGGCGTGTTGTCTCAAGTGCTTATTAAAGTTATTTTCTCAGTTTTTTAATAACACAGGGGGATTTAGGACAAATATTCCGCTATAGCTCTAATTTGACCAAAGAAACTCTTGTTGTACAACTGTGGGCGGTAAGTAGTTTACACTCCGAAGCAGTAGGTGGCAGTAATGAGGGATGCTGGGTGCCCGCCAGACAAAAACAGGAAGTGGATGTTGACAAAAGAACCGTGTGCTTTGTGCTTTTCTTTCTTTCCTCTGTATGAATAATGTGTCAAATAGCCTCATTGCTGATCTGCTTTAGCTTTAGCTTGTCTGAATTTACTGTCACTCGTTTCTTAGAGGTACTGTAGATATATTACAGGCATTACTGCTCTGGGGTTCCACGTGGCAATGCAGCAGTGCATGACGGGTAACACAAACAATTAATAAAATGTATGTTGTCAAGTGAAGACGACAGACCGTTTATCGTCCTTTGAACAGCGTCGGTACAAAACGAAGTGTAGCTAATGTTACCGGCTCTGGATCCGGTGGTTTCTACATTGTCGGCACCCTCAGTCAGAGTGGTACGTCTGTGAATGAGCCTCCCATCTCTGATGTGTACAGCTCATACTTACCTGGCAGGGGAGACACCATGATCAAGAAGGTGGTTCACCCAGGGCGAGGCTCGGCCATTGCACTCCGGCTGTGCTGACCCCTGCGAATTCCCCAAATGTGTGAATCTCGACTGCATAATTTCTGGTAGTGGGGGACTGCGTTCGCGCTCTCCCCTGATCACGTGTTCAATATAAACATGTCATTACATGTACCATGTTGTTGTTTGGGTCTTAAGATACATATGTATGTCACCTGCTACACAGCGAAGACACAAGTGGATAATACCCAAAGCAATATATGGCAATTATTTGCAATACAAGTAATGAAATAAACCAGTAACACGTCAGCTGATTGGT
>OMOT01053307.1:9099-19520 GCA_900312575.1 Acanthochaenus luetkenii
GTAGCCATGCTTGCCCCTCACACCCCCACCTCCCGACCCAGCCTCACCACAGCCGCTCCCCCTGTCGCCAGCCCCAGCACTCCCAGGCACAAGAGAGCAGAGGAGGATCTGCTGTCTCAGTACATGGATGATGACCGTACAGTCAGTAAGAATCCGTAGTCCTATAGAAGGAATCAATTGCATGCGTATTGTTAAGCTTACGTAACCCCTCAATCACACTTGATGTGTCTGATGTGTTGCTTTCCAGTGGAAGAAATTATTTATTCATTCCATTTCAGATGCATTATCGTAGTGAAAGTGTTACATGCGTTGATTATGCAAACCTACGTGAACTTTTTACACTGCAGTGTTTTCCATAAACGGGTAATTCTGTGGCGGCCCTCCACAGAAGCTGCACTCATCACTAGAGAATGACATTTTAATAAAATGTAAAAAATCATTGCATCACATTTTAAAATCATACTGTAGTACATATGCACATGTAGTACAGAACCATGAGTTTGAGGAGCCATTTCACCCAAGTACACTGTATTTAACCACCTACCAAACACCCCACATCACAGAAAGTTACCCTACTACTACTACTGTGATGTTTTCATGATGAAGACGTTTCATCAATAAGTCAAACTTTGAACATTGATTTGATTGAATATCTATTATGTAATACTTGATCAATAACCATGTTTGCTCTTTGTGTATAACTCAGTTTGCACAACAACATAAATGCATTACGGATTAAGTGTGATCAAGTTGTAAGTAATTATACACCATTTAGAAGTCTTACAAGATATTTGAAGCCCAATGACATTATCTGACAATATCCTTTTTTAGATTATAGTTTTATATATATGGCAACAAATGAAATCTCATTACCCCTTTGTCCTCTATTATCCTCTAGTTGAAATGCCCCAGCCAGCAGAGGGCAGCAGCAGGAGGTCCAAGAGTACAGTTGCAGAGCCCCAGCCTGAGCCCTGGGTCCCAGACCAGACTAATGAACCAGAGTCAGACTCCACCTTGCAGGAGGCCAGCGAGGCAGGCCTGTTTGATGGGAAGCGTTTCCTCCTGGTGGGCTTTGGTACTGAGGCTGAAGCCCAGCTGTCTCTGCTGGTGACAGAGAACGCAGGCAGGGTGCTGGTGGGCCGTACACGAGCTGTGGCAGACTATGCCTTGGTCCCGCTGTTAGGCTGTGAGGTGGAGGCCACAGTGAACGAGGTGGTCACTGATACCTGGCTGGTAAGATAACAGACATTTTGATCTGTGTAGGGAGGACACAGCGTTCATTGTGATTTCTGTCATGTGTTGATATGTCAACAGGTCAGTTGATCGTACAAGGGCATACACAGCATTTTTCTTTTTTGTTAATTATCTTTTATTATAGCGTTTTGTTGTGTTGCTGCTGTGACAGTTGAATTTCCCTCTGGGATAAATAAAATACCCGTCTATCTTAAAGCTCATTAATTTAAAATGCATGTTTGTTTTCTAATGGTTTTGTGGTGTGGAGTGCTGTGTGTTTCATACCTGCTGGTCATGTTTTTCTCACTTCCAGGCCATGTGTGTGGAAAATGAGAGTGTTCTGCAACTTTCCTCCAACCCTTTGTTCACCCCTGTTCCTGTGATGGAGGGCCGCTCTCCTCTCAAAGACTGTGTTCTCTCCGTCAGCCAGTTCACCGGAGCAGAGAGGGAGTCCCTAGTGGAGCTGGCCAAGCACCTCGGAGCAAAGTACGCCTACCTTGCAGTCTGGCCACACACACATATGCTATTTTACTTGCATGCTACGTGGTATAAACATTAGGAACTGGAGCAGTGTCCAGTAGAGTTAATTCGGTGTTTTTTTTATAGATGTGAGGTGAGGGGTCATTTTGGTCCTGAGACCTTGGTTTGCTCCTGGAACAATTCCAGTAGGTGCTGCAGTTTAAGAACAACTCTTATTTGGGTGTTTTGGTTATGTTTCTTGCTTTGCTTACATAGCTTTTTACATTTGATAGTATCTTTTTTTGTTTTCATTTTCTCTGTGATTAAGTGCTTTGTAACTAGTTTGAAAAGCACCGTAAAATAAATATGATTACTGTAGTGGTTGTAATTATTATTATGGATATAATGTATGGACAGTTGTGCTGTAGTTGCAATCGTTTTTGGAGTTCTGAGCGTGAAGGACAGATTTTTTAAATTTTTAAATTTTCAGGGTGTGGGGAGGGGTGTCACCACAGCCAAATGCAATGTGTAAAGGAAATGCTGCGTTGGAGAAGTCATTCTAACACAAATTCACTTGCTCTGTCTAGAACATACTTCTCCCCTCTGTTGGCGTGAGCGGTGTGAGTGACCTGTGTACTACATCTTTCCTCCCCTCCCTCCTGCAGCGTCCAGGATTACTTTGTGCGCATGGTCAAGAAGGGCATGCTGGCCAGCACTCACCTGGTGCTGCAGAGCCCGGAAGGCACCAAGTACCAGGCAGCAAAGAAATGGGGGCTGCCAGCTGTCACCATGCACTGGATACTAGAGTCTGCTAGGACAGGCCAGAGAGTAGAGGAGGAGCGTTTTCTAGTTGACCTTCCACCATCACCAGGTTAGAGAGATGCACTGGTTGAAGCCTCTGGTAGATACTTACGTATTTGTAAAAGCAGTTGATTGGTTTGATGTACATGGTCTGGATGTAGAGCATGATGGATGTCATTAGTAAATAGACAATGAGTTTTTATTTACAGTATTTAGAATTTTTACTACTTTTTCAGTTTGTATCATTTGTAGGTGCAAATAAAGTCAACCTTAACTTGGTTAACTGAATGAATATATTCAAATATGAATAAAGTTAATTGAGAATGGAAATAAGTTCAATTTCCTTGGCAATTCAGAGAGCCATTATGAGTCAGCAGACTGATTTACAAATATATGATTTTGCTAAAGCTTTGTTAAAAGATCAAACCATCATATTTTTGCCACAGAAACTGCATAGGGTTATGTATATATTGCCAATGCCAAGTCTTTGTGCTTGTTGTGTGTCTAGTTATAGGCCCAAAGTTGTCAGGTATATAATGGCTTCCTGGCTGTATTTCCCTGTTCCACAGAGAGGGATGATGAGAGTTTTGTCAGTGGTTCCCAGAAGCCAATTATGCCTCCTCCAGCACGTTCCTTCCCAGACATCCCCTTGCTGGGTCCCCAGAGTGGCAAGGCCATCACCCCTCTGGATGTAGGTCGCTTCCAGAGCAAAGTGTTCCGCTCCGTGTTGGACCAGATGAAGCCCAAAGAGGACCCCAGTACCCCCCGACAAGGCCAGGAGGGCAACAGGAGGAACCCCCTTCAGAAGGAGCCCTCCCTGCAGCTGGACACTCCCTCTCGCTTCCTCAGCAGAGACCAGCTTTTTAGACCCTCTTTCAACATCAAGGTTGGACTCACTGAGCTCTGGGTTTGAACAGTGAAATAGCATGGGGTTGATCCACAAACTAGTTCTGGGTTTTCACCTCTTTCAACTCTAGGATTTAGATTTTGTTATGTGTTCTAGACAAAAGGCAATAAATTGTGACTTTTTAGAGGTGTCTGTCTGATGACAGTTTCAAGATTCAAGAGGTTTTTTTGCCATATGTAACAAGTACAATGGAATGCCATTTTTGTTTGACATGAATATACTGTAAATAGATTGTCTATCCCTTTGTTTAGGATGCCCTAGGAGTGTTGGAGACTCCAGGGGGAAGGTCCAAACCAGGAGTGACGGTGGAGACCCCGCTGACTGATGTCATCAACAGGAACCTGAAGGTGGCTCTGGCCAACAGCACACGCAGCCACACCTCAGACATGCAGGCACTCACGGCTAGCCCCCAGTTCAGGAGGACGACTGAGCAGGAGGTGAACACTCACACAAACATGTTATACCTTTTATACCTTACATTGATGGTTTATTCTCAGAATCGAAGTTGCATTATTTGCCATGTACAGGAGCCTGTCTTGGTGACATTGTAGGGTGGAGGAACTTGTATAACTACATAAATACATACTGGCACAGAGTACAAGATGAGAGGACTTTATATTTAGTGAAAGGATATAGTGGACATATGGTAGACTAGACTATATATACCACTCAACACAAGAGGATTCCCAATTTTGTGTGTATAGGTCCCAGAAAAGGAACCCGGTCCCCTGACTGGTGTTGTGATCTGTGTGGGAAAGAAGCTGAGCAAGATGCAGGGCGAACTAAATGCCATTGCCGCTTCACTCGGAGCAGACTTCAGGTATTCAACACATTTTTGCCGTCAAACTGAACTTAAATTGATTGTAAAGGCCTATGGATGCAAGTTAATAAAAGCTGATTTGAAGCTTAGCTTTCATTAGTTCAGTATATCTCTGTCAACTTTGTTCAGGTGGACTATTGACGACACAGTGACCCACTACATCTACCAGGGCCGTGTGGGAGACAACACACGCGAGTACAGAGGAGTGAAGGAGAGAGAGCTGCATGTGGTGTCCCAATACTGGCTACAGGCTGTAGGTTTCCCAGCATCAAATATAAACTGAACCCAAGCTCTAGCTATACCGTTACTCTGTAGAGCACTGTACAAGGAGACATGGAACGTTGTACTGTCTGATACTGCTCACAGTAGGGCTGGCACTTAGCTTGATGGAAAATTCACTTAATTCTTGTGACAGTTCTAATGCACATTGATGTATGGGTATGTAGTGTGTGCCCTAACAACCTACCGGTGCTGTCTTGTGCAGTGTGCTGAGGAGCAGAGGCATGTCTCGGAGTCTCTGTATCCTTTCTCCTACAACCCAAAGATGAGCCTAAACCTCAGCCAGGTGCCAGACAGCTCCCAGAGGTCGCCACCTTTCTCACACACCCAACTCAAAGGCATCACTGAGGCCCAGGACAACAAGGTGGGTCTCAAAAAGTAATTCACCTCTGTTTGTGCTGGAAGTCCCAACTTTTGTCCGAAACTTTGCAGTGGTGGCTTAGCAACAGCAGGAGCCACAACCAGTGCTTTCAATGTGCATCCATGTATAGCTGTTTGCTAATAAAGAGGTTCCTGGTGGACATGGGGATACCCCTTGTAATTTTTTATGTCTCTCCTTCAGTTTGAGCACAATGTCGTGGAAGACGCCACAACCTCCCGTCGTGTAAGTGATGGAGAGGTAAATTGCGAAGAGGTACAGGACACCACAGAAAGGAGAGGTGGGTCTCATGCCTCAGTTACCTTACTTAATAGGACTGACAGCTTGTGATATGAATTTAGTGATTCATTTCCTTATCTTTTGTTTTAGATATGTCAGAAACTCTGGAAATGAGAGAGAACCTGCAAAAGCAACTCCAGGAGATCATGTCAGCCACCAAGCTGACCACGGGGAGGCGTGCCTCGGCCAGACTCACCAGACTGGGCTCAAGAGGGGCCGACTCAGGCCCCCACATGCCTGACGGACGCAGTGGGAGCAGACGCACTCTAGAAGCTCTGAGGTAGGGAGAGCATGCAGTGAGAAGGCGGTTAGTTTATGGTCAAACTATAACAAACAAACATCGAGCATCTCAAAAGAAACTGGCATCTGTATCAATGTTATATGTTTACTTACTATAGTAAGTAATAGGAAACTCGCACACTGATTTAAAAATGTATGCAGGATGAAAGTTTTATTCCAGAGTTCAAATGCAATGCAGCAAATGTTTGAGTCAGGCGGCCATCTTCAGTGGATGTTAAGACTGCACCTTCACGGTGTAACTGTGGGTGGCAGTAGCTTAGCTGCCTTAGAGGAACCAGCTTTCAACCGGAAAATCACTGTTTAGAATCCTGGGAGCAGCTGGTAAAATCTTTGGTGGGGGAAAGTGATAAGAAGCTGTGTGAATGTGTGACAGGGCATTGCTGGGGGGAATTTAAAATATTTAAAAACACTGGCATTCGTTTCCCAAGAGAATTTGTTTTATAGGCTAAACATATTCAAATTGAATCCACTTGCATCTCTTCTAACTCCAGGGTGTCCAGAGAAGCAGCCATGGACATAAACACAGAGCCATCCCAGAGTGAACAGATAGTTTGGGATGACCCTACAGCCAGGGAAGAGAGGGCCAAGCTGGCAGACAATTTGCAGTGGCCTGGCAGTCCCTCACAGCACTCGGAGCCCCTCGCAATACCTCCTCCCCCCACCACACAATCAGAAAACAGCCCTCGGCTCAGGAACTCCATGACCGACTCCGAGCTGGTGGAGATGGGTAAGAGATCAAGAATAGGCAGTGAACTGGCTGTCAGTCTTGTCAAAGTTACTTTAGAGGGCTTTGTATATTGACCCTATGTCTATATATGTCACTATAAACATACTGTATATAATGTAATAATTTTGTGGTCTTTTGGTCAAAAACGAATACATTGACTTTGATGTCAACATTTCCCTCTAAACCTTCTATCCACTTCCAACCCCCAGCCGCTTGTGATGTCATTGACCAGCATATGGGCCAGAGGGTCATGGCCCCTCCAGCAGAGGAGCCAGAAAATGACATCCTCACTCCTAAAGCCCCCAGCATAGCTTTCCCCCTCGCCAACCCTCCGGTACCGCCAGAGCCACAGGTGAACATGCACATCCATTTGAATGAAGAAGTTCTTGCACTCTCATAGCCTTAATGGATTTTTTTTATTGCCTTTGAATTGACCCGGTTATTTGTATCGAGGATATGAGTGTGCACTGGCTTCTTGTTAATCAAGTTCTGTTTTGTTGTGGCTAGTACCTCGACAGTCCAAGAGTCTGTTCTCTCTACCTCTCAACATGCAACAAGCGTCCGCAGTTACATAAATACACAGTACTACAATTGTAAAACCCTTCACCCTCTCTTTTACTGCTTCAGTTCTTGTTTCAAACAAGCTGCTGATGCTAAAAGGTTGTTTCCTTCCCTCCAGGAGGAGAGTGAGGAAGAAAAGGAGCCACCGAGATTC
The DNA here is from genome assembly GCA_900312575.1 of Acanthochaenus luetkenii. Taxonomy (NCBI): domain Eukaryota; kingdom Metazoa; phylum Chordata; class Actinopteri; order Beryciformes; family Stephanoberycidae; genus Acanthochaenus; species Acanthochaenus luetkenii. The sequence goes on from OMOT01053307.1 coordinate 15,999, forward strand.
CAGCTCTCCTCCCTCACCCCTCAGGAACGCATTGATTACAGTCACCTCATAGAGGAGCTTGGTGAGTCTCCCTCCTAATTCGTCTAACCTATAACGTTTCAGTTAGGGAGCGGCCGTTAATCATTTTTTCATCTGTAGTCTATGCAAGCAAGAAAGAGTTTCTGTCTCTTGGTTGCAGGGGGCGTAATCCTGGACAAGCAGTCGTTTGACCCCAGCTGCTCCCACATCATCGTGGGGAGCCCACTGCGCAATGAGAAGTACCTGGCAGCAATGGCCGCCGGCAAGTGGATCCTGCATCGCTCCTACTTGGAGGCCTGTCGTTCCGTGGGTCACTTCATCCAGGTCAGGATCCTAGTCTAGCAGACATCTCATAAAACATAAGCACAGGATATAACAACGGGTCCTTAAAGTCTGGAAATATCACATTTTAAGGCCTTAAAAAGTATTAAAATATCTTAAATAGTTATTGTAGGTCTTATATTTTTACTCTACAATTACAGGTATCTTTGTGCTGCAAGTCCACTCTTATAATAATACAGAAGAGTGTTAGTAGTATAATATGCAAAACATTATTCCCTTGTATCTGCTTTATTCAACGCAATTGGTTTTCATGTCTCTTGATTTTCCCTTTTCTTACACTGCCCATTTATAGGTTAGCTATGTTCAACTGTAAATAGGCTGGTTTTGCCAGCTTTGTTTCTTTATTTTTATTTTCTTAAATTAACTTCCAGTTAGCATTAAAAGGTCTTGACAAGTCTTAAGTTAGTTTTTCTGAGACCTGCAGATACGCTGAAGTGAGGAAACACATTTGTCCATTGGCCACAATTTCTGGAAAATCCCAAAATTCCCAAGCCACTTTCACTGTTTTACCAGCCAGCTATATTTTTTGAATAAAATGGAGCATCCAAATGATGGCAGCCTACCTGCCAAAGTGGCTGGGAGAGTAGACAAACTTACCAACCAAAGCCAAGTTCCCAGCATATCGCTGTTGTCAGGTGAAAACCTAAAATCTCCAAAATGTCCACTTTCCAGGAACAAACTAACTTGTTTTTAGCTTGACGACCATGCATTTTTCAGTTTATCCAATGGGGTTGGAAAGGCTTTCATATGCCCAAGGGTGGTAGAATGTTCTGAACCCATAGAGGACCATTCAATCCTTCAGTTAAAAGTTAAAACATGAAAATCGCCAATCGGTGCCTTGTGTTCATTTACCACCGTGAATAACTACATTGCTGTGGAGGAGTCAAGTGCATTGGATCACTGATGCAAGTCGATGTGTGTGTGTGTCCCAGGAGGATGAGTACGAGTGGGGCAGTAGCTCCATCCTGGACGCCTTGCCTTCAATCACCTCCCAGCAGAAGAGACTAGCGTTGGCTGCCATGCGCTGGAGAAAGGCCCTGCAAGGCCATTCAGAACAGGAGGTACATACAGGCTCATACACACATAGTACACAACTGTTACAGGGCTCAATCTCAATTACTGCTGTGTTGATATAGTACAGCATTCTCCACTTCCTTTTCATATTGATTTGTTGCAGGCATCAAACATGTCTTCTCTCTAAACAAGCCTCTGTTTCATTGTCCTCAGGGAGCCTTCAGCGGATGGACAGTCATGCTGAACATCGACCAGAACAGAGAAGCAGGATTCAGGCGGCTGCTGCAGTCTGGTGGAGCGAAGGTTGCTACCTCTTTATTTGTTGTTCTGTATCCAACACCGTCTATCCATTTCTAACTGTCGGTTGTGCCTTGTTGAGGTATGCTGCTGTTGTCATTACGGCTACACAATTAGTTGAGAGAACAATTGAAATTGCATTATTGACTGCCGCAGTTTTCAAATCAGATACTGCACTTTTGATCAGAAGGAAGATGAAACGGCACTTTAAACAATGTTCTCTGGTTGCCGTACAACAAAGCAAGCTGCATGTTGGAGTAAATCTGAAGGATTCATCATTTTTCTCTGACTAAATTATGTAGAAAAAGTGTTCCACTTGTATCACATTATTTTACATTTACATTTTTAGGCATTAATAGCCGATCACAAACATTACAAGCAACCAATAGTAAAGAGTACAAAGGGGGCATTGTCTTATTGTCCTGACAATACTTCTGTGACCATAGAACAGTCATGTAAGTGCTAATAAAAAGGAAATGAGCAGAAAGATAATAGGGATTTTTAAGATTGAATGGATTAAGCAGATGCAGGGATGTAAGTCGGTGGGGGAACAGTGACATGACTTTCTACAATGTTTAGCAAAAGATTCACAATATGTTTTGTTCAGTATTTTCTGTCAACACAGTGGAGCCCTAGTTCTCATCTCTAACTCTAACTTAACCCCAGGTTCTGCCCAGTCCATCTCCATCCTTGTACAAGGAGACCACTCACTTGTTTGCAGACTTCAGTCGGCTGAAGCCAGGAGACTTCCGGGTCGACGTGTCAGCGGCCGTCTCCCAGGGAGTCACGTGCTTGAAGCCAGAGTACATTGCAGACTACCTCATGCAGGTTAGTGGGGCTCTTCATTGGACGCTATGATTGTAGATGATCAAAACCTTATATACGTTCTTAGTAATGTTTCTGCATTTGTAACAGGACAATGCTACAATTCCACTATAACTGCATGTTGCAAGGGAACTGAGGTACTGAGCGCTGCAAAAAGTCCTTTAGTCTTTTATTAAAGCAAGTGAAAACAGCCTGCCAATCGGTGAGATAATTTTACTTATTTAAAGTCACATCATCTTGAAGGAAGTGAGGTCCCTCCACTAGCATTAAGAGCGTCACTGGCTTCAAGGAAGTTCTTGAAACAAGTTTATTTGCATTTGAAGCGTGTCGACTGATGTCAACCTTTGTTTTGTGTGGCTTGGTAATGAGACTGCGCTGTTTTTCCTCTCCTCCAGGAGCCAACGCCACCTATAGACCTGTACCACCTGGCTGAGGCTGCCTCTGAGGAACAAGACACTCCCTCACGCAAACGCAAAGCAGCGGCAGACGCCTCCAAGCAGAAAAAGACCCGTCTGCAATGAAATACCTCTACTCAACATTGTCCTTGTCCTTCCCATGTTGTAATTCTGTGAAACCGCATGTAAATAAGATGTTTTATTTCTTATATGAAAATAAAATCAATAATGCATTGCTTGTGGCATTCTGTTGAGCCATGCAGTTGCTACTACCTACACTACAGCTGGCTGTGACAGAGGACTGACTGAAGAAGGTCTGCAGAGAGGAGTCAGAATGTTGAGTCACTTTTGGTAAATAGCTGCACTGATCTACTCTGGCCTGTAGAGGGCGGTACTGTATGACCCAGCCCTGTGCTTGGCGTGATTCCTCCCCGCATCGTCCAACGACAAGCGGACAGTTGAGGTTTCATTGATAACAACAGTGTTGAAGCTTCGGGGTTCCCTTGCAGATCTATTCCGACGGCGCACTCGTGTCAGAGTTCAAGTTGTTCCGTCCTGCTCTGTGATTATGAGCCACTAGTATCAGCTGTTTGTCTCCCTGTACGGTAAACACCTGATTCTGGTGGGGGGG
>OMOT01053320.1:12763-27621 GCA_900312575.1 Acanthochaenus luetkenii
AGGTCAAAATACGAAGAGAGAGGAGCTGGGAAACACGTTTCCATAGCAACTGGTGGCAGTGAGTATAACTATGGTTGAGATGCATGAGTAGCAAGCAAATGCTGACTTGTTCCTTGAAACGGAGCCAATGGTAGTTTAAGATTGTGATCTCAGTGCTGCATTTCAAGCATTTGTCCTTTAAATTAGTTGGACGCTTGCTAGTTAATTTCAAATAATGTGTGATTCTTCTTTCTGTTCAGTGTTTATTGAAAATGTATCAGTGGGTTTTTTGTAACAGTTTTAAGTTAAAGCAGTAATTAATGTACTCTCTCAGCTCTACTTGTACACACAGATAATCCATGGCATTTGCAGGTATGAAATTACTTAATACAATTACTTAATTAATTAATATATTGTCAACACTAAGAATTTAAGCTTTGGATTTAACCTTAAGAACAGTGGGACTTTTGCAGACCTGAGTATTATTGGTGATATGTGTGCAAGACAAGACTTGAACTTAATACTTAAAACATAATATTATCATTATTATAAAACATAAAAGAATACTATAAAATATTTCCAACGCCCAATTTGGAATCAAACTAGCAAGACTGCCCCTGTGACAAATATGTTTGTTTATTAAAATGTTTTGTCTCTGTGCTAGCCATACCTTTAGTGTGAGGGTCTGATCTGATTCGTTAGTTTAGTTTATTAGATAGATCAATCGACATATGACCCGTGACTGTCAGCTTGTCAGGCTTCAAGTTTAAGTAAGTGTGTGTGTGTTTGTAGGGAGGCAGAATAGATAATGAGCATAATCCCACACAGCATACAGCAAGTGAAGCGAGTCACCGGTTGGGTGGAGGCTTACTACAGAATCCCAATAGCACAAGCTGCAGCACCTGAAGTGTTGTTCTAAGATAACTACAGAGGCAAGAGGAAAAAGAGGCCACACTGCATAAATTGAGCTTCTCATCTATATGGTATCCCTGCTGCTTATCAACTATTTTCAACACAACTGTGTGCTTTAACTTTAATTTGATTGCTATACAACTCCTAACACCGATGTTTTGTTGATGACCTACAGAGACATTACTTATTGACATTGCCAGCTGTCATCTAGAGTCATGATCAGGCTGCATCATAGAATTTGAATTGGATAGAATGGATTGCCGTGGTCATTTGACTAGTACACCATAAAATGGCTCCTATGGCATTTTAAGGGTTAGTTGCTATAGCGACAGCAGAAGTCTGGGCAGTAAGGCTATACAGCTTTGGAACCGTGAAAGTAAAATGGCATATTTGTTTATCATTTATTCATTTTGTTATTATTTTATGACGTTTGAATATGCGTCTTTGATTCTGTACACACCTTTTCTGGCTGAGTGCCACTTTGACATTCTTAAAGGAGTAATTTGAAACAGATGTGCTTGGTGGACAAAGACCCCCCTATCTGTGAGACCCCCCTCTCTGTGTAACCTAAGAATGGTAAACACTCCAGGTTATGGAAATCTATGGTCATGCTTTCTATAGGATGGGTGGCATGGGTTGACCAATCATAAAAGGGAGGAGGTTTTTTGTCTATGAAGTATAAAAAGCAACGTTTTCTTTGCCCTGGTTGAGAGAGAATGAACAGGCAACTGGGTTTTTACAGCTTTGTGTTTTCTCTCTCCTATTGCATGCAATATATAATAATATAAACAGTATATACTGTGATCATCAACCATTGGTGCTTTGAGTAATCATTTGTGAGTCTTGAGTGTTCACAGGCAATTTCCACAAAATAACGTTACAAGATTATCATTTTAGTAATAAAATGTGACTACTTACCAACAGTAATATAAAGCAACTAAACCCAAATCGGTCCAACAATCCATAAGTAGCCTCCCCACTGGCAGCAGGTTGACAGAGATGGCGCAGCTTTCCATTGCTTTTCGTCATTGCTGCAAAACCTCTTGCCTCAGTGACTTGCTGTAAGTTGGTTTATATGGAAGGTAGCCCAACAGTACACATAAAAATGGCTGCCACTCTGACCATCCTAGGACGTTGATTTGAATGGGGAAAGTCCATTCTATCCAATTCAAATTCTATGGCATGCATCCAAATATGATATTCCCCACAGCTAAATGTTATTTGATTTTATGTATTGTTGTTGATGTCCTTGTTTTTTTCTTCTCATTGTGCCTTTAATGTAAAGCGTCTTTGAGTACAGAGAAAAGCACTATACAAATGAAATGCATTATTATTATTATTACATCACAAATGAACTGTTGCTTTCAGTGCCAATGTTCCCATGTTTCATTCAGATTTTCCTTGCACTTTACAGAAGAATACACCATCAACAGCTAGAGTTATTGATTACTGCTTTCCTTGAAGAACTCTGTATTTAGAAACATACTTGGTAGCTAGAATCATAGCCTGTGAAATTTAGGCGAGCCGTCAGCCTCTGTTCATCTGTCAAGTATTTTCAGTCAGCAAACATGGTGTGATTGTAAACAAAATGTAATTTGCTCCTGAGATTTTGGGACTTATTCATCCATTTGCTGGCAGCAGATGTCAGTGTCATCCATAACATTGCTAATTGGTAAAGTCTCAAAGATTGAGATCATTCTGTTTAATTCTCTGTCTCTGTCCTTATCTTTCTTTTTTGTTGTTGTTGAGAAAAGTACATTTGCAAAGAGCACAGATTGGCTTGCTGTGACAATATCACCTGCAGCAGACAAAACCATATCATGTGAGGGTATACTGTATGGCATCATTGTCATGACTGGGGACTGGGGAAACCCAAGCGCAGGATACAGAGTCAGGAGTGGTGTTGAAAAGGAGGGTTTGGCCGGGGTTGGCAGCAGGGAATAGGAGCAGAGAGTGAGCAGGCCAGGCTGGATGGTTGGCATGGTGGTGGAGACGGATGACGCACAGGACTGGAACGGAACGTCACACAGGAAGGTAGGTAATCTGTGGACAGGTCCTGAGCACAAGGAAACAGACATAAACCATTGAACTACAAACTATACTGAGATTAGAACTGTAGGAGGCCGAGACAATAAATACCACGGGGATGAATCAATGATCTGGCGATGAGTGGATGGAAAGCCGGGGTAGATATACACAGTGGGTTGATGATCTGATGAGGAACAGGTGTGCCGCTTGCCGGGTCCTCCGATAATGCAGGGAACAGGACAGCCACGCCAACTCACACACACAGAAAGACAGAGAGAGAAACAGACAGGGGGGTGCTGAAAACACAAGGGAGAGGGAAACACCAGAGACACTGGGGAACAGTCTGGACACAGTCTAACCATGACAATCATTGGCCCTCTGCCATGTAAGTGGATCAGCATCCAGGTGAATACAGTCCACTGCCCTGTAGGAGACCTTTGCCATACACTTGGTCCATGGCCCCTTGGTCATGAAAAGCTTTCCAAACAGCTCAGGCATCGCAGACTTCTTTTCTGGAGGGCATGACGCTCAGTCTGCTGTGTCTGGGGAGGTGTTGCCCCCTTTGGTATCTGTGGCCTGACCCTGCAGAATCAAATAACACAAAATATTGTAACAGGAAAAATATCCTGCTCTACTATGACAATTGAAATACACTGAATGTACAAAATATTAGGGACACTTACTATATTCATGAAGTAAACTTCCAGGTAAAAGCCATTAATCCCTTATTGATTTCCTTTATAAAATCTGATACCAATCACAAAGGAGCAGATGGCGATAAAGAGAAGCAGACAAGTTAGAGAAGGATTTTTCTGGCTTTGAGACAATTAAGATGTAGATTGTGCAAAAGGGTCTGGACTCTGGAACCATGAAGACATCCCTAATGGTTTGTCAGAACAAACAATTATACAATACCTGTTGTTCATTGCTCACAATCTCTGTGATGAATTCAACATAGGGTCTCAGACAAGATGCATCATCCAGGAGTAGCTTGAACTACCATGGATTCAGGATCATAGTTTTGATTATTATTATTTGATTATTTTGACGACTGTTACATCATCAGACAGACTCACAATATGTTTGACATTCCTCTTCACTGCTTTGTCTGTTAGTGCACAGTACACAGAAGCACAGTACACAGAAGCATACTGCTCAAGATATCTTATTCCATCTAGTGGGAACATCTTGGACAAGTTTGTGGGTTGGAAGCTGCATCTGCGGTCCTCAAAACATCAGCAGTTGCAGTGCTTTTATGAAATCACTTTCCTGGTCATTGCTAAGAGGTGAAAAATGTAGCTCACTACCAATGCTTTCTGGGATATCAGATTAATAATATGAGCAAAGCATCCCATCTGTGGCCTTAGTCCAACTGCATTTGCAATATCTGGTCTCCAACTTTTGTATTACCACTGCCTCTGTCAGCTCTTCTCCCATGTTTTGACCTTTGTGACTCAATGAAGAACTGTTTAGCTCCCACTCAGCCATAATATATTGTGCGGTTATTGCCGATGTCCAGCTCTATGTGGTTAGAGCTAAAGAAAATGCCTTTGATAGTTCATGTCATTTTGATCTTGTGGTTTATATGCATGGCAGCAGTGGGTAGCTTGTAGCCCTGTTGATTATTTTAACTCATATCTGCAGATAGTGTTAATTGACTACTTGGGGATCATATGTAGTATTATCGGTAAGATAGCAGCCCACATTGTTACGGTTGATAAAGTTGTGCATGCTTTTATAGGCATACCTCGCTTTCTATAGATGGATTTTGTTTGTTTGCCTGATTTAATGGAGTAGTGATCTTTAATCCATGTTCTTGATGTACATGTGGGCCCTCTACTAAATGAGTCAATACAAACTAATGTATTGTTACACCCCTAATGATGATTGACATTGGGGGAACCCTGTAGTTACCACATCAGTTCATAGCATAAAGACCATCTTACATTAACATAAGATGTGAAAACTGGGTAGCAGATAAACTGGAGCCATAACCTAAGCTATCAGAAACCTTTGAAAATGTATGCACTATTGAACTAATCATCTGAAAATGAGACACTGCCTGTTAAAGGGTTGAACAGAATCAAGGGAATGAAAGAAAGTGCATTTAACAATAAACTAAACTTCTACAGCAGGCTGTTTTAGCTATATTTTGAAATGTGTGCTGCAGGCAGGAATGCAGCTTTCATTCAGAAGAAAAACAATTGAGGCCAACTAATCAGGTAAAAACTAGACAGTACAACTATTCAATTCTGAACAATTATGGATGACTCTACTAAAAGATACTCTCTCCTCTTCCTCAGTGCATACTGTGGCACACTCGTGGGTTGAAAGAGTGTCCACAGAGCCGGAGCTCAGAAAGGGATTGTCCTCACGGAGAAATACCGGAAACAGCGGGTTAATACCTGGTTCCGGCAGGCAAGGTGTCAGCCTCTGGTTAACAATGTCTCTGGGGGGGTAGTCGTTGTCCGTTCTAGGGTTCGATGTACAGCTCGGGTTGTCATCCAGTCCGGGGGTCAAGGCAGGAGAAGAGTCGTTAAACAGGTAGGGGTCGATACCAAAGGGGGTTCGCAGACAGGCAGGGATCCAGCACACAGCAGTGTTCTCAGTCCGGTCAATCATACACATTCTTTTCCGTCCTTGTTCGCTGTTCGCTGCTCGCTACACTCTTTCTCTTCCTTCTACCTTCCATGGGACACACCCCTCTCTCTGCCTTCTCTCCCTCTATTTGAAGCCTGCCGCTCTCTTTCCCCATTGGCCCTGCTCGATCCTCCTAACGGTCTCAGCTGTCTCCTATCTGCTGCTGATTGGGGCTGACGGCCGTCTCTGGGCTCTAGCACCCCTGCAGGAAATGGCCCGCACCGCCCCTCCTTCATCTTTCCCCTCTTAAACTCCCTTCGTCTGCCACAATACTTATCTGTGATTTGGAGAGCCCCATGCTGTTACAGCTTACTTGGGTTTGAAATGGAAATGGCCATAAGGGATCCACATTAAGATCACATTTCTAAGCCAAGCAATTACTTCTTGTAATTTGGTCACCTTCTGCCTGAAAAGTGTCTTTGTCCTATAAATGGACTCCAGCTACAGTAGCTTGTTATACACTTCTTATATTTATGGCAAGTGAGCTGTTGGTTGGAGAGCAATTGCTGTGCCTAGTTGATAATCTGTGAAGAGGAGCCATGGCTCTGTCTCCAATCTGAGAAAACCAATTAGTGTTTGGGCTTGAGAATAATGTAACTGCTGGAAATATCCTGACTGAGCAGGTGTATTGTTCTGGTTTTGTAAGGCCTTTATCAGTGACATTATAGCATTCTAGAGAAATGGGGTGGGATTTAGTTAGAGAGAGAGAGAGAGATGGAATTCCCTCTGGGTCCCTCATCGTTATGTTGTCAGCTTGCTTGGAGGATATTAGAATGGTTTTTCACTGTTGGTTTTAATAGAAGAAAAGCAATGTGAGGAAGTTTCATTTGCTCATACACTGACAGTTTTGACAATCTGGTTTCCAATTTATGACTTTTTGGAAAGCCAGAGTATGCCCTGATGAAGATGAGTATTGTGGAATTGTAGCCATATCCACCACCAGTTAATTTAGGGACACTGTGATTTGTAGTCAAGAGCCTACTTCAGGCCATGAAGGCAACTTCAGCATACAGCAGTAGCCAAAAAGAGCAGCCAGATGTAGCCAGGTTGAAAACAAAGGCCATGAGTGCTGAGATAGACTGAAAATTCTACTTTGCACAGTTGCCGCCAAAACGTTCCATTAACGTTCAATTATGTTTTTCTGATCTGGTGATTGGTGAGGCCATGAAAGCATTTGACTTCATCCTGGTGTTCATGAAACCACTGTTGAATTTGTTAAGCAGTGTGTATGGGGGCATTATCACGAGGGAACATTGTCTGCACCACAAGGTGCACCTAGGTAAACATCCCCATATTCTTTGGCCATTATACGTCCAATGGGTCCAGGTGTTGTGCTCCATAGACCAGGTTGTGTGTCTTGGCATTGGACACAAGCAGTTTCTGAATGGCAGCTCTTCCATAAATACCAACTTTAGGAAGAAACTTGAAGGCAGCATTCGCTTGCTACAACTGTGACTGTGTGGCGATGTAGACCAGGTGGGGAAAACCTAGGAGATAATGAGGTAAATATTGGACTTTTGGACTCACAGTTCAGTCGTTTCGCTTCAGAACACTTGGCTTATGCTGTTTGGAGTAATTGTATCGTAATTTTTGTCCTTATTGGAGCAGTTTTTACACAGATAATTTATACTGACATAAAGCCGGAAAAAAAAATTCTGTGTGACGATGACATGCCAACAAAAAGGATGGCTAAGTTATGCTGGCACTGACCTACTGACCCACCTAGTAAAAAAGCCGGAGCAGAACCAGGATTTATTCAGTGTAAAGTAGCCTAGAACCAGACAAACGCATGGTGCAAATGCATGGTAACCATTACGCATACACATTCTATCAGCTCTCCGAGAGAGTTTCTTTGTAATCTACTGACCCACCTCATGACGGAGTAGAAAATCAGGAGAAAAGCCCGACCTAGGGGTGGGCGATATGGCAAAAATATATCACAAATGTTTTCAGGTATGATCACGATCCACAATATGATCACGTTCATTTTTTTATATTTTGTATGTTAATGAACAGTGCAATCAAATGAATACCCCAATGTAAGAAAATATTGCCTTCAAGGAAACAAAACCTAAACGAAAAAGAACAAGACCTTTGGATTAGTACCGCTACCGCTCGCCTCTAGCTGTGTGGCTGTGCATGAGGCACTCACGTGATATCCCCTGCTTGTTTGGCTTTCCGCGTGCTCACTGGTGCTTATCTTGAGGTGATTAAAAAGGTTTGTCGTGTTGCCAACCGATGTGCGAACATGTTCTTAACGTTGTTTTGAGCTGTGTCGGTTTTGGAAACCCTCCGTAACCCTCCTCCGTTGTATCAGCCATGCTGCTATGTTGTAAAATAAAAAGGGGAGGAAAGTAAACCAAGGCGCTACGTACTGTTTGCTATTATTGGTTTATTGGTGTGTCTGTTAGGGGAGGGGCAACAGGGACTAGCCAATAGTGTCATTTTAGGTTTGGCTGAGAAAACTGTTGCATGCCATGTATGAGCGTTGTCAGGGCAACTGATAGAATGTGCAGTTTCACTTTAGCCCGATACTCCCGATCTCTCTGGAAAGGCAGATCGTGGAGACATTTTAATCGTTCCCGATCTAATATCGTCATATCGCCCACCCCTAGCCCGACCTGACCCTGGCTTATTTGTTGTGTGTAATGTACGCCGGAGATATGCCTGTGCAAATGCCATGGTAACATGTCTGTCTATGGGACGGCAGTAGCTCAGGAGGTAGAGTTCCCGCCCAGCAACCGCACGGTCGAAGGTTCGAGTTCAGCTCCTCCCGGGGAAAACCACAAACTGTCGTAGGGTCCTTGAGCAAGACACCTAACCCCAAATTGCTCCCGTTGAGCAGGTTGGCGCCTTCCATGGTTGCCTCTGCAAACGGTATGATGATGTGTGGGTCGCTTTGGATAAAAGCATCTGCTAAATGCCATAATGTAATATAATGTAATGATGATATGTACTGTAAGTCGCTTTGGATAAAAGCGTCTGCTAAATGCCGTAATGTAATGTAATGTAACATGGTGCTAGAAACAAGTTTGATAGGTCACGCAATATTATTTAATTAGATAGATTGATTGATTGATTTGTCATGTTTTCCGCCTGACATTTTGGCCAACTATATTTTTGTTTGTCAGACAACTGCATGTTTTACTAGCCAACAGTTGGCATATACCGGCTAACGGAAACCCTGTGTGTGAGTAGTGAAATAACATTAATGTTCTAGCGCCCTGCAGTGCAACATCGAATAGTTTATTTTGTATTAAAGACAGAAAATATACACAACAATCTTGTAATGTAGTGCAGCTTAATAATGTATAATAAATTACAAAGGCCACTGTAGCAACTTGAAGTGTGATGTTTAATTATTTCCCCTGGCTGTCACGAGCGGAGCTGTGGATAGGTAACCCTCCATTGTAGTGGCATGCAGCGCCATGCATATGCATTGGGCAACATAAATATATACCATGGGCACAGAAAGGCTTACGGTTCAGAACTGTGGTTGCTTGATACCTTAAAAAAGTATACCGTGACATCCCTATCTATGCCATTGCAGTTTGTTCATGTTTGGCATGTATTGCTATGATTGCTACATTGCTTAGTTGCTTCATGTTGCTCAGCAAAATCAGTTTTTACTTTTCCTTTTGATTTAGTTATTTAACAGTTAAAGTCTCTTGATGTGGTATTTCTGTAATTTTGGCCATGCCTTGCAGTTTCAGAACAAAAATGTAACTAACTGCTGAAAGTATCTTAAGCAGTACTGCAGTCTTACGCGGTGCTACACTCTTTTTTATAACATACCCACATGTAGCATCTTGCCAAGTTCCTGATTTTGTATTTTATCTGCTTTTCTGTTATCAGTTTCCCTGGAAGTGCAGATCACCCCAAGCCACGGTGAGATCAGTGTCGGAGAGTCCAAATTCTTCCTGTGTGAGGGTAAGGTTATCAACACTATCCTGACTTTGAGACCCAAAACCATTTCTACTTTTCAGTAAAGCTATGACATAGAATACTTTGTACTGAAAAGAAACAATTGGTCGACTAAGGTCTATACTTTTGTTATTCCCTATATACTAGGGCTGCAACGAATATTTGGTGATTCGATATGTCCTACAACTTTTTTCAATCTAAAATTATTTCCATTTTCGAATAATCTATTGTTACACTGATTTTCCATTGGTTGTCTCTTAATGTCCTGTGTTCCACAAGATAAGGGGACGGGTCTCTTTATTACCTTGGTAGTAGAATGATGTCTGAGCAAATTAACGGTAGTGGCTGTAAAGAAAGAAAGTCCTGGGATTTCTTTACCAAACTGAACGACAAAACTGTCCAATGCTCGCTCTGCAAGAGTGAGTTGTCTTGGCACCAGTCAAGCACTTGCATGAAACAGCACCTGAAGCGGAATCACCCTGGTGCCACCAGCAGAAATGATGAGGAGCGAAGGTAGTTATATTATATATAATACACGGACCCTGCTAATTACCCCTTTCTCTCTGTCGTCTTTTAATGAATAACTGTAGCGTAAATTCATATCAAAATTGCGATGGGTTTTCGGAAGACACGATCAAATTGTGTTTATTCAATCATTGTTTTCCAGGCGTTTTAGGTGTTTGACGTTAGTCCTCTCACATTAGTCCCGTAAATTTAGCGTTACAGGGCTTTGCGCTCATATGTTACATGTTACAGGTTAGTTCTTACGGTTAGTTTGCTGGTTACACAGCAAAACATCACAACACTAATGATCTAAGACACTCCTTGCCACTTTTGAAAATAATTGTAGTTGGTTCATGCATCCGTGGTCTAGTGCAATGAGAGCACAAAAACAACAAATATATTTTCTCTGTTTTTTCTCTGCTGTTTACTTACAAGGAAACTGGTTTCTCCCATGTGTTCAGAATACGCAGGTGACTATTGAGACGTTCAGTATTGCATACTGTTGTAGCTGTATCTAAAGTGTGCAGACATGCATCGAGAACAGTATCCAATCATTTTTGAAATATGGAACTTGTTTTTTTTTTATTTAAGATTCGAATATTCAGTAAAATATAGATTATTCAAAAATGAAAATGATCAATAGTTGCAGCCCTACTCTATACTGTAATAATAAAGTTATGTTCATATATCAAATCAACTTCCATTGCTGCCTGATTCAAGGTGGTATGTAGATATTTATGTAATCAATCAATGCAGTAAGCAAAGTCATAACTGATTTCAATTGTGCTGTTTTTTACTTTGTATCCAGTTGTGGGCGTTGCCAAGCAAATAGACTGGTTTGGACCAAGTGGGGACAGGATAGAACCAAACAGACCAGACATAACAGTAACCCCTAATGATGAGTCATCTTCCACGCTCACACTCTATAAAGCTGGGACTGACAATGCAGGGACATACAAGTGTGTAGCTACCAATGGAGACCAACAAGCAGAGTCAACAGTCAAAGTGAAAATCTTTCGTAAGTATTTTCCTCACCCTTTACATGTCCTGCTCCAAATTAATGAGTGGTATGAGCACAGACCATTTTAAGAAACTTTGAGATATGAAAAAATCATCCTGTGTATTGAAGGTATAGTTGTATTTTATTGACTGCTCAAGGGCAACACATCATTCTTTTTGTTTTCAAGTGAGGATGGATTTTTCATCTGTTCAATAAATGCTCAGAAGACCATTAGAAGTCTGCTTAATGATCCTATCTGTTGTGCATTTCCTCTGAGTAATGGCTTTTATTTCCCATGTTTGCCAAGCACCAGCAAATAGCCACCAGATATAAAATCTTTAGATTTTTCAAAATAACTTATTTGTGTTATTCCAGCACCTATTGTAGCTGAAAATGGGTTATTATCAGAAGAAGTGGTCACTCAGGTAGATTTTCCATATGAAGATTTCATATAACTGTTGCAAAAAAAGAATGTAATTTCACTGGTTTAGCTGTTAATCAGGAACTTATTTTATTTTGGTTCAGTAAATGTTAATAAAGTTTGACTTTAAATATTTATTTTTTATTTATTTTTATCACTTTGTAAAGCAACAGTGAAGAACTTTTGTTTGCTGGAGAATGTGATTGCAAAAGGAAATCGAAAGATTAATAGATGTCTTCCATTCTTGGGCCAGAGGCAAACACACTCAAATTATGCACTGACCGCAATTAAATAAAAAAGTAAATAATTCTGAAAAATGAAAATACAATAGACTACATAACATAGACTAGAGGATTAAACTTTTTTCTAAATTCTTTTTACACAGACATCTTATTGACAGACTCTTCAAAGCAGCTTATTCAGAATAGGTTAGCAGATAAATCACAGTGTGGTAGGTTACACCAAATGAAACTTAGCCTGCATAGCCAAGGCTCTTCTATAAACAATACATACTATGCCTATGAACAGCATTTCACTCTTTTCATCTTTTTGGAGAAATCTTTTCTCCCACCAGAAAAGTTTTATATGAGTACTTGGGAGCTGGATTAGTGCTGATCCAGATACTACAGATTAGGGCCCGACCTATTAATCGGTGAGCTGATTTTATCGGCCGATATTGGTCTTTCACAGACTAATTCATTAATTTAATTTGAATATCCCTTGTTTTGCTAAACAAATACAACATACAAATACAATTACAAATATGTTACATCCTCAACAGCGGCAGTAGCTCAGGAGTTCCCGCCCCGCAACCGCAAGGTCGGCGGTTCACGTCTAGCTCCTCCTGGCGATAAATGTGTCGTAGTGTCCTTGAGCAAGAAACCTAACCCCAAATTGCTCCCCTGGCGCTGTACATGGCTGCCCTCTGCTCCAGCCCCCCTAGCATGTGTGTGTTTGTGCAATCACTTGTGTGTATCTGGGGGGATCCGTGATGGGTTAAATGCAGAGAAATAATTTCGCTTTGTGCATGTGTGTGACAATAAAGTAATCTTAATCTTAATCTTAATCTTAATATTGTCTCAGCTATCAGTTTGTGTTGGCACTGTCAGCGCCACTCGAGTGTGCACTGTGTGCACCATGTGCTGTGTCATAGGTTCAATAAATTAAGGTTGGTGTAGTTCACACACTTCCAGTGCTTGACAGCATTAAATATTATCTTTCAAAACTATATTGAAGAGGAACGGCTGGTATTAACGCCATCTTAGTGTAACACAGCAACCGAAATGTAAAACAAAAAATGTTGGTCTGCTGTTAATTTGCCTGGGTAGACCATCCAAATATAATCAACTAGGCCTAAAATAAACACGAAATAATTCAAATTAAGCCTTTTTTTATTCCATCCATCCATCTTCAACCGCTTATCCGAAGTCGGGTCGGGTTTTTATTCTGAGCTTTTATTTAAACAGAATTCATTGTTCAACACAATGTAACCTTACAACTATTAAACAATAAGTTTAACATTATCTTTGTTGTTATTGTTATCAGTAGTTTTAGTAATAGTATATAACTATATTCATACACACTTTCATTAACAAAGTTACAAAGTGTTTTAAAACAAAAGTTGGAAAATAATCAGGCTACTAACAAACCATCAACTACTGAAAAGGAGAAAGACTGCTGGCTCCATCAAGGCTTGCTCAGATGATGTGGTCACTGATAAAGAAGCTGGAGCACATTTGGCCCTAGTGCAGCAAAAAAAGACCAAAACAAGCACCTAACCAATATCACAATATTATTTTTCCATATTCACTGTATTTTTTACCCTAAACCAATATCATCATAAAATCATATTGGTGCCCAAAAGTCATACTAAATGAAAGTTGTTCTTAGTAGCATTTTGATGAGAATCATTAGACCACTTAGTAAAAAATGTTTTGCATGTTATATTCTAGAAAAAATCACCTTCACAAATGCACCCTCACCCCAAGAGTTTAACGAAGGAGACAATGCCAACATTGTCTGCGATGTCTTCAGTTCGCCTCCTCCCACCGTCCTCTGGAAATACAAAGGGGCAAGAATCCAGATGGAGAAAGACGGTAAGATATCACTAGTCGGCATGGGGATCACTGTTTTCACTAAGTCATTCTTATTACTCCCTTCTGAGCTGTCAGGGTATTTTTTCCGTCTCAGTTATTCTTTGAAAATTACAACTGATGGGTATTAATAGATTAAAATACGGCTTAACTGATATTTAGTTTGCTTACAGAGGTAGTTTGTAAGATGTTTTGCATTGAAATGTCTCAAAAATCTTATCAGATTGGTTTGATCGATAAATGTAGGTCCTCTTGTCAAAATCTAGTCATCACTAAACACTGTATGTCCCCAGCTGTACTGCTTTCATAAACTGGTTTAGAGGATGGACAGCAAAAAATACGGTCTCAAGTTTGCAAATCTCTATCATGTATTTAGTCATGCAACAAGGTTATTTGACCAGAACATGACCAAGGAATATTGTAGGTACCATGAACATGAATATACAACAAAATATTCCTTTGGAATAGCTAGAAACAAAAGCTTTAAATGTAACAATTATACCACTAATTTAATGAAAATTGCATTCATTTGTTGAAAATTCACTTTTAGATTAGATTAGGTGAAACTTGAATGATCCCCATGGGCTTTTGGGATGTTGCAGCAGCAAGTAGAAGGATATAAATAAGAACAGAACAAATATATAGTACCGGTACTGAAGATAATAAAAAGCAATAACATGGCTGGTTGCACATGGAGATTACACATCTCTGGACTATATCATGGGACTCAATTATCCTGCACAGGAGTCTATTTAGTGATACATTCGTACATTTGTATAGTGCATTATTTACAAGTGCCCATTATTATTACCTGTGTTTTTTTATTGCCTATTTCTGGCATTGTTCTGCCAATTGCTGCTGTAACACCTGAATTTCCCCTAGGGGATCAATAAAGTGCAATCTAATCTAATCTACCGTATTTTGCGCACCATAAGGCGCACCGGACTATAAGGCGCACTGTCAATGAATGGTCTATTTTCTATATTTTTTCATATATAAGGCGCACCGGACTATAAGGCGCATTAAGCGACACAAAACTGTCAGATAAGTCAGTCAGTCAAACTTTATTAAGCACATTCACAATAACTCTCAACATTGTGCAAACGTTATTGAGCGCATTCACAGTAACTCTCACCATTGTGCAAACGTTAATGAGCGTATTCACAGTAACTCCCAAACTTGTTCGGTTGTAACACGTAAAAAAACCAGTCTGATACCGCTAAATAAAATGTTTGTGTATTCACATAAACTTTCAACATTGTTCAGTTATAACACGTAAAAAAACCAGTCTGATACCGGTAAATAAAACGTTTGTGTATTCACATAAACTCTCAACATTGTTCAGTTATAACACGTA
>OMOT01053336.1:2459-18140 GCA_900312575.1 Acanthochaenus luetkenii
AGAGCCTTTGCATGTAGAGTAATCCACAAGGCCTATTTTTTTTTATCCTCTCTCTCTCCCTCCCTCCCTTTCTTGCATGCACATGCAGGCATACACACAAAGCCTGATTTGTTTTCTTTGACTTAAAACAAATAGTAAAGACAGACGTTTCTTTCACTCCCTCCCTCTCTCTATATATCTCTCAAAATGGTTGACATGTTCTGTTGAGTGTTGACATGATTAATAAGTTTAATAATAAGACATTAATATGACATTTTATATCGGTTCCCTATTACCTCATTGACTTGTTAAAATGTTATTGGATACCTAACTTTTTTGTTGTTGTCATGTTTCTTTTTGTTCGTTTTGTTCATCACCCTTTCTTTTTTCTTGATCATACAGTATTGAGTGGTCTGCCCCTTTACCCCCCTCTATTTCTCTCACTCAGCTCACCTTCATCCTATCGTTCCTAATTTTTCTCACAGTTCTGATCCCCTCGGCTTTGTCATCCCTGGGAGACCTTCACACCCCTGAGCATGAATTTCTAATAACATCTTCCTCCCCATTCACCCTGTGCCCGGCTAGGTCTAATATAGTGGGGCCAATGCTAAGCAGGAACATACACTCCCATTTACCCACCGCAGAAATTGACTGGTAAAGTCAGAAAGACCCCATCTTAACGCCTGGAGACAACCAATACTCCATTCGGCTATTAATCTAAGATGGCCAGCCTTAATCAACGCTCACATCGCCCCTGGTTACCAGGCTGACCTGCTTCAGAATAGATTGCCTCCTGCTGCTGGATGATGTCATCACTGTGAGACCTCAGCACGGTTAATAATAAATTACGTGTGAGAGGGTCAAGCTTGGGGCAGTGAGTGGGGGAAAGACTAATAAGTTTAAACAGAGTAATATGCCAGATATAATCACATAAGGAACATCAATTAGAAGACATTTGTTAATCAGACATGGATCAAATAGCATCTCCAAATACTTTTAATGGTTTAGTTCTATTGGTCCTATTTAGTTTGAAAATTGGTGGGTTTGCCACGTACTTACTGCAGGACAATACAATGAGGCTGTGTATCCATAGAATCACAAGAAAGTCAATTCAGTATTATTTTCTGTGAGTGACAACTTAATTCTATTGAAACTGTCCTAACGTGGTAAACCCTACCATCTGGTACTCAAACCATGTTAAAACAAATATTAGATTTTTTTTTGGCAACTACAATTTGACCCAAGTAAGTTACTTATGTTGATATCTTGTGCTTAGATTGGATAAATTGACAGATAGAGAATAGTAGTAGGTCAGGGGTCGGAAGGGTAATCACTGGCACACTAGCGATAAGTGCGAGAGAGGAAGTCCCCTCACATCTGCATACCAAATTACCTCTTGCTCGTAATCCTTTCTCCTAGTCACGCTGCCTGTCCTATTTAGTTACAAGCTGTGTACGCCTCGGCACCCTCATAGACGGAAGAACGTGGATTTGTTTTACAGAAGGACTGTGCCGTCAGTACTTTATGTCTAGAACATGTTGTTTGTCGAAGGTCCAGTGTTAAGCGTCACTTTGAGCCAAAACACGAGGGGTCTTTTAAAGATCGGGCGGACAAGACAGAATCAATCAAACGTGCTGTGTCCAGGTACGTGAAGAGAGCCAACACCCTCCAAGTCTTTGCCACTGCTAAAAACCATGCTACTGGAGGAAGCTATCGAATTGCTGCTCATTGCATTGTGAAACGCGGAAAGCCATTTACTGATGGCGACTACATTAAGGAGGCTTTCCTGTTTAGCGCAGACGTTTTGTTTTGATGGCTTGCCAAATAAAGATCTTATAAACTCAAGAATAAAATATGTCCCCATGTCAACCAGACGCATAGAAGAAAAGGCAGAAAATGTCAGTTCACAGCAAACAGCTGGATTGAAAGATGTCACAGTATTTATTGTTACACTCGACGAGAGTGTGGACGTAAATTACATACCATGTTTGGCAGTCATGGCAAAATACTGTGATTCGACTGTAAGGGCAGAACTCTGTTGCTTAAAGCCAATGCCTGACACAACAACAAGGTATTTATTCTGCATTTTGAGGAGTGAGGGGGTTGACATCAAAAAGATGGCGCTCCTGCCATGATCGGGAAACACAGAGAAGTTAATTGAGGAGAAAGTTGGTCACCCCATCATGAAACTACACCGCATAATACACCCAAGAAAACCAACGTGCAAAAATGTCAAATTCAGATCTTAATGAGGTTATGGCTACAGTGGTGAAGATGGTGAAGAAGAAGTTGACTTCATAGTTAAGCGATCTCCTCTCACGCACCGACGGTTCCAGACCCTGCTGGAGGAAATGGAGTGCACATGCAAAGATATCCCTCTCCACTCAGCGGTTAGGTGGCCGAGCTGTGGGAACGTTTTGGAGAGGTTTGTAGGCTGCTTTGATGCTTCCTTTCTCCTAGTCACGCAGCCAGTCCTATTTAGTTACAAGCTGTGTACGCCTCGGCACCTGTAGCCCGTATGGCCTACGTCTGTAAGTGATAGTAACGCATTTGTTACTTTTGGTTGGACGCCGAGGATATTTTTACAACATTGAAATAAATAAATGTTCCCAAAATACAAAATGAACGCTATTATGAAATCAATTTCACCACTATCATGTTTTGACTCAGATATTGGTTACCATCGTTTAAGCCAACCTACGGTATATCAATACACATATCCATTCACACATAGCTGCTGAGCCTCCTCCTTGCCGATGCTCGACAGCTCTGGCAGTAAGACAAATTCCTATCATCTATTTTTGAGTTCTCTCTTTTACTCTGAATGGCTTTTAGGCCTTTTTACCAGCGGGTGCAATTAACATGTCATTTCTTGGCTGTCAAATACTCTTTGTGTGTGTGTGTGTGTGTGTACTGGTGTACTATCTAAATGATAATGAAGGACACATATTCAACATTCAGTGGCATGAATGAGAAACATATCGTTTGGCTTATCCCAAGTATTTTTGCTCATCATTCTTTTCCTTCTGTTGATTTAGACAGCATGCCAGGAGAAACAGGGTAATTGTTTATGAAGATGAGCTGTGTGTTTCATGTAGTGTCAGAAGAATATCCATTGCCATGTTTCCGTATCATGCCTGTAGCACAGCCCAGATCCTGATGCATGTTGTCAGACTTATAGGGGTGTCCATCTTCATTGTCTTCATTTGTCCTGTCTGGGGACCAAGTCATTGTATACATATACACAGATACACAAATAGAGCGCTGGTGATGGGTTAGCAGTTGGCAGTTAGCAAGATAAATAGCAGGTTATCTCTTAGCAATGAGGCTCACAGATACTGTATGTTTTATCAAGAGGGCTGTTGGCGGATTGGAGGAATATACCTGCTGTGTGTTATAAACTGAATATCTATCTATCTATCTATCTATCTATCTATCTATCTATCTATCTATCTATCTATCTATCTATCTATCTATCTATCTATCTATCTATCTATCTATCTATCTATCTATCTATCTGGCTGGCTGTTTATCGTACATCTTAGATGAGGGTGCCGTCATGAGTTTGCACAGTGGTGTGATTGTCAGTTCTATGCAAATTCATATATATTTGAGAAGCTAAATATAAAATTTCATAAATATCTATATATTTTTACATAGAAAGACAATAATGTATTAACTTAACTGTTATTGTTTATGAATGTTTTGTCATGCGCTGTCTAGAATTGGATAAAGTTACGTTAGGTCTATAGTATCGACTGCACTTGGATGGGCTTGGTAGGACTTTCTTTTGACTATTGGGGACACGTCACAAGTAGATACTTGTGTAGTATTTGGGCATGAAATTGATCTTATGGGAATAGTTCACCAAAAAATGAAAATGTTGTCATTATCTTCTCACCCTCATGTCAGTTGAAACTGGTGAAGTTTGTATAACACACAGCGAGCTAGCTGGCACAACTCCTTAGCAGCCTCCCCCAAAACAACTGGAGTTAATGGAGACCATCTTCAGAGCTGCAAAAAGGGAACAAAATTGTAATAAAATTAGTCCAAACAGCACAATCCAAGTGTTCTGAAGCCAAATGATTACACTGTGGGTCCAAAAGTCGAATATTCATCTAATTATCTCCTAGATATTGGTGAAAGAGTCTTGCTGCCTTCATGTGCTTCGGGATGAAGATCGACTGGTAGATCGAGATGTTTGCTTTGTGGCTCAGCTCTCTCTTCACCACCTTGGTCCAATACAACACGTGCATTACTGCAGTCGATACACCTAACCGGCGGTCAATCTTATGATCCTTCTTACCCTCACCCGTGAATAAGACCCCAAGATACCTGGAATCCTCTATATGGGGCAGCTGCTACCACCTCACCTTTTTTTCCGGGTAGAGAACCACGGCCTGAGACTTGAAGGTGCTCATCCTTATCCCGACCGCGTAACACGCTGCAAACCGCGCCAGTGCACATCAGAGATCACAGTACGATGAAGCCAGAAGGATGACATCATCTGCAAACAGCAGATATGCTTCCCTAATGTCACCGAACTGGACACTCTCCAGACCTTGGCTGGGCCTTGTCCATACAGATCACAAACAGGGGCATACCCTTGTTGGAGTCCAATGCCCACCTTGAACATGCTTGAGTTAATGCCAAGACTTTCTCAAAGTGTACAGGGATCAATTGGCTCCGACACCCCATACCTCAGCAGCACCTCCCACAGCATACATTGTGGAACATAGTCATAAACCTTTTCCATATCCACAAAACACATGCAGACAGCAAATTCCCATGACCCCTTGATTATCTGCGAGAGGGTAAAAAGCTGGTCCGCTGTTCTGCCAACAGGTCAGAATCTGCATTGCTGCTTCTGAATTAGAGATTTGACAATCGGTCTCTTTTCCAGCACCTTGGCATAGGCTTTCGCAGGGAGGCTAAGCAGTGTGATTCCACGATAATTGGATAACACCCTCCGGTCCCCAATCCAAGTGCACTTTTCACGAAATCCATGAGATATTGAAGAGATGTGCCAACCATGACAGCCCAACAATATCCAGAACCTTCAGCATTTCAGGCCAACTCTCATCCAACCCTTGCCACTGAAGAGCTTTCTGACTACCCCAGTGATGGAGATAGGCTCTGACTCCTCCAAATCTCCCAGCTCAATTGGATTTACGAGTTCCTCAAAGTGCTTCTTGCACCTTCTGGCAATATTCCCAGTTGATGTCGGCGTTGCCCCGCCCTTGCTGAGAACAGCTTGGGTGATGTCCTGCATTCCCCTCCTGAGTCGCCAAATGGTTTTCCAGAACATCGTTGAGGCCATCGGTAAGTCATCCTCCATACCCTCTCCATCTCCTCTCAATCTCTCCCACTTTCCAAACTCCTCCTTGTTGTTTCTGCAACTACCACAGCTGCCACCATTCTAGCTAACCAGGCCCGGAAGGCCTCCTTCTTCAGCTTGATAGCCTCCCTCATTGCGGGTGTCCACCAGTGGGTTTTAGGGTTGCTACTATGACAGACACCAACCATCGTCTGGACACACAGCACCTTGTAGCTGCTTCCATGATTTGAAGAGGGTTAATTCTGACGTGTATTGTGACTATGGTTGATTAAGCAGTAAGCCGACAACGTTTTGGGTTTTGCACATGGGCGCACAGGGTGTGGTGACTGATGTTTGGCCACCTGCAGCGCAGTTGAAATCGGGATGAGGAATATGTTATCAGTAGATATGGTAGGGGCTGGTGTCGTCATGACCAATCAAATCACCTCTTTTCCTTCCCTTTAATAGCAGTGCGCTCTGTGCCTGGGCGCTCTGACAATGTTGTGATGGAGACTGGAGCAGATCTGCCACAACAGCTTCTCTCAAGAGGAAACGGATGTCCTTGTGCAGGAGGTGCAGAATCGCCACGAGCAAATGTACAGCACCTTAAGTTAAATTGGCTTGGGAGGAGATAACACGTTCGGTTTCCATGTTGCTCTGGTCCGAAGAGAATCGTTGCCCAATATAGGAAATGGTTCAGTGATATTAGGCGAAGAGCCAAACAGAAGTTGGCAGTGAACCACAGGGACATTTTGACTACGGGAGGGGGTCATCCACCAGCCAGTCCCTGATATCTATAGAGGATACGGCTGCCTCCACAGTCAGTTATGACACATACTGAGTTCTATGTTGGATGACAATGTGTATATATTTAGAATGAGTGAACTTTATTACATTTTTTACCGCTTGAGGGATTTATATCAAAGTCAAATTGGACAACAATCTTTTCATATTCACTGCATTATCCATCAGGCTTTGCGTGGGCCGTGAAATAGTGTGCATGTGTATTACAACGAGGGTGTGGTCTAAAGCTGAACCTGCTGTGTGGGAAACCAAACCCAACTGTTGGGTATAGTGGGTACCCATTAGCAGCATATGAATGATGGATTTGTGTCAACCATGTGTAGCATTTAATGTGGAGACTTTGAAACAACTGGGTGCAAAATGAATAAAGGCATTTACCCTAGTGTGGGAGCCACCACTGTGACCGCGCTATTCGCTCAGGCTGGACCATCAGTTGACATCGAAGAAGAGCCTCCTTACTCCTTCCACAGGCAACTATTCACTGAATAGATGCAGTCGCCCACCCTCAGTTAATGACATTTGTTATTTCAATTCTCCTCCGAACACTTTGCTCTCCAAGTTTAACAGGGGAAGGGAGGAGGAGAAGGCGCAATCTCTCCTTTTTTAGGATATTGACTTTCTGCTTGCTCAGACAGTGGCAGGGTTGCACTGTTCTGCCTCTATGCTTCTCAAGCTTTTTCTTTTTCCCCCCTCAGTTTAGCGTTAAACAAACCGGGCTGTCGGCAGTATAAGTTGGCATTTTCCCACTGTTCTGTTTCTGTATGCATTGGAACCTTTTCACCTTGTCACAAAGACTTTTACTTGCATATTACTGCATAGACTTGCTTTGCCTCCGGAATGGAATCCGTACATCATGCATCCTACAATACACATACTGTGCCAGAAATTGTATTTATGGTGTTAATGTCAAGAAACAAGATTGGACCACATATTCAGTGCAAAGTACAAACAGATGGACATCAAGCAGGACAATTTAGATAACCGTTCATCCACTCAATAGTAGATATATACAATTAAGAGACACAGTGTTACATTATTATAGATAGATCCCTTAAATGTAGTAATGTTAGATGTATTAGAAATCAAATCTCTATATCACGCCATTGCTCTATCTCTTTTAATCGTATATGGGTTTCCATGAAGCGCAACTGTGCAGTGGGATACCATTAGGATTGCTTACATGTGGGTTTTGGGATCAACTTTGGATTTCTGGATTAGCTTTGACATTGTGCGTGTTAAACGCTTGGGTGCTGGATTAAATTGTTTCCTCATTCAACAGACGATGATACATTAATATCAAATATGTAGTTTTGCCCCGAGAGAAATAGCATTAAAAGCTTAGAAATTTGTTCAGAAAAGACCAAATTAATGACCATTACACATATTTAGACTTTAGACTTTACAGTACATTAAATAAATGTAGCTGGAAATATGTATATTGATCAAATATAAGCAAGCTTTGCTGTTCATCCAAACAAACGTTTCATGCCCTCTCAACAATCTCAGGTGTGTGACAGTACACATACAGTATGTCTAACATTTTACAACTAATACACATTTGATTTGATTTCTCAAGGCAAACTGAACACTTTAATGGGCTAGCAGGAAACGTATAAAGCACCATTCAAAGACAAATCCTATCAAAAATCAAAAAATGTTCTGTTGTAAAACAGGTTAATAAGAATTAAATTAGAAAAAGTAGATGGTGTAACACCAGTATGAGCTGCATGGATAAGCATTGGAAGTCACATGTGGAAAAATGTAAGACTTTTGGTGTTATTTTTATTTCTGAGTTTTGCATGAATTACAATTGTGTGAGATACCACATCCCTGTTGTATAACCCCCTCAGAAAGCATCAGATCAACTCTGATCAATATGGGCCACCTTTCAAACATGATCTGCAGAGCAATTCTAGTAATGGATGCTAAAAATGGGTTTATTCACTCCAACATGGCAGACTTAAAAGCTGCCAATTAATAGCCTACTATTTGACCAAGCCATCGGGGGAAAAAAAGCTCTAACTCAAATGGAAATATGGATGGATAGATGGACAGTCAAGAGAATCTTTGCACCATTTGTCATGTCAGCGCCAAATGCAATACAACTTTTTTATGTATTTATCCGTAATTAAGACCCGCAGCAGCCATTTGAGGTAATGAATGCCTTCAACATAGGGAAAATAACAGAGGTATTGTCTCTACCTTTCATGAATAGCATGCAAATGGAAGGCTTTCAGTGAGGAGATATTTTCCACTCATCACTTTGACAGACGTTGAAACAGAAAGAGGCGACAGTACGGCTTACACCTTACAGTATACTCTGATTTAAGTGATTGTTTTCAAGAAGGTTGTGGAAAGTGCATTTTGTGTGTCCTCCACATTAATTATTGAATATTAAAGCCGAATGAAAGCAAAATAAACACGGTGCTTAGATGAGTGGACACGAAACACAATAAAAGGTGGTGGTGAAATATTTTCTATTGATCCAACCTTAGATATTTTCCCTTAACATGTGTTTCCTTTTTACTCTTTCTGAGAATCTGTTGGCCTTGAACAAGCTTTCTTTTGTTTCCATTTTCTTTCTTTGGGCATAACAAGGAAGACGGACCAATAAGAACTAGAAACATGGGCTTTTCCTGGTGGCTAAGGCGCGTACCATGTGGAAGCAACATCCTGGGTTCGAGTCTGACCTTTGTCGCATATCATCCCCCTCTCTCTTCCCCCTTTCATGTCTCTGTCTCCACTATACTGTCCAATAAAGCAGAATTGCCATAAAGAACCAGAAACACTAGTAAGTCTTTGTGGATCATTGTAATTTTATGTGTTGAGTTTAGTGAACACTCCCACCTTGGCTGTCTATACTTCTCTTTACACCTCTGTAAACAAGATATATGCGCTATTTCTTTATTCATTCCAAAGGCTTTGTAAATGGAGCCAAGCCCCCAAAAAGCATGCCAAAGCAGCATCACACAGCTTTATTTAACACTCTTTCATGTAAAAACTGCACACAATTGGGCCCTTTTACACGTTTATATTGGTAGAAGAATACGTGACAGAGAAAACAAGACAGAGAGAGAGAGGTGTGTGTGTGACCAGTCCATATGTGTGAGTAAGGATTGTCCAATCTTTAAAGGATATGTTCACTATTTTGGACCTTAGACCCTATTTGCAGACTTTCTGCCAGGCAACTGACACATAGAGGCCATCATTTCGGTTCAGTATTGAGCTTTCTACAGTTTTCCTGCAGGCTCTCGCTGGGCTACAATAGAAGTCAATTGGGCAATCTTAAATGCTTTGGAAAAACTAAGATAAGTGTGCTTTTCCGAGACAGGAAGCTCAGAGTGTATTCTTACTGGTCTCAGTCTGTGAAATGTAGGCTATCACAAACAGAATGTTGAAGCAACAGTTCTATTTGAAACAGAACTATTTTGCAGACCGTACTTTGCACTGTAAATGTCCGCACTCTTGCTATGTTGTAGAGACACAGTAATATATGAATAGCAAAGATTACTTACATAATTGAGAGTTGTCCATTCGATCCCTCCAGCCTGGGCCCCTTCCTCCCATTTATTTTGGGGATGTGGAAGAAGGTTTCTAAAGTCAAAAAGTCCCCCGAAATTCTTGCTCTAGCCTTAGAGCAACCTTCTTCAGCCTCTTTCGCTCCTCAAACATCTCTTGGTGTTCCGTGTCCGTGTATTCTGGCTCAAAGCCAGTGCCGTCAAAGTAGAATTATTCGTCTTCGTAATCATTATAAGAATCCACCGTCCAAGTTATTTGTGCAAATAGTAGCCTATGTTGCTGCAGGTAAACAAACGCAGGCTGCTCACCAGATAGTTTTGTAAACAGCCGGCACTTCACGCTCCCTGCCCCCGACACATATTCCTCAGCGGGAGCAGAGAAAACAAGCACCAGGGGAATACATATGTCCAAGCCACAGGAGAGCAGACTGGGACCCGTAAGAATACCACCTGAGCTTCCCGTATCAGAAAAGCACATTTATCGTAGTTTTGCCAAAGCATTTACGATTGCCCAATTGTATTCTATTGTATTCTATTGTAGCCCAGTGAGAGCCTGCAGGGAAATTGTAGAAAGCTCAATAATGAACCGATCAATTGCTACGTGTTAAAAAGTCAGCAAATAAGGTCTAAGGTCCAAAATAGCTAAACTTAACCTTTAAACTATTGCCATTTGACACACTTATTGAAATCTGTTTTTAAACATACAAAGGTTTGTCGTGACCCGAGTACTTTCTGCTTTACTCCAAACAACAGACAAGCAGAATAGACATCACCCAGTGCACAGAATACATTGATTATCACACAAAAAAACACACAAAGAAAGGGTATTTGAGGTGAAACATCGTAAAAATAGATATACAGACTATTGCTAAGGGGAATGGCATTCCAAGGGAGATTTGTTTCCATGTAGATTCCTCTTTGTTAGCCCGCGCAGTTGTGCACAGTTCCATTGCAACGCTGCATGTGTGTCCGTGTGTGTGCACACGTGTGTGTCGAGAGGGTTAGAAGGTGCGCGGTTGTTAACAATTCACTGCAAGCCCTAGAGACTGTTCTATTCTACATTTAAAAAAATATCACTGTTGCGTAAGCAGATGATCTGTCCCAGGGGGGTCATTAAAAAGCATGTTTGGAGAGAGCCGGAAAATCTCACACAGCTGTTAATGAGCTATGGTTTATGGCTATATTAAAATGAATGCTTTTTATCCCGTCTTTACGCGGACATCCACACGGTGGGTTAAGAGTTACATTACTCTGCATGAAGTTGTCCCTAATGCACTCTAAGTTAGATAGGTTTCCTGTTTACCTCACTTGCACACGGTGACAAACCTGCGGCAGACTTTTGAATATGCACTGTGCCGTAACTGTTGAGTGCTAGTAGCAGCCGTGTTATTTTGGATGTGTCTGTGCCGCCAGCCTCATAAGTGATATGAAACACTTGACAGCATTGTAATGCAGTGCGATGGGAGGCGAGCCAAATCATTGACAGAGCTCTAATTGTGGCGCAGCAGCTGAAAGCCTTTCAACAACCATTTCCATGCATTAGTGAGAACCACTGTACTTTAGTTCCATTAAAAAAAATGTCTCTCCATCCACTCCTGAGCTAACAATAGGGTGACCAAACGTCCTCTTTTACCCGGACATGTCCTCTCTTTGAGTCGTAACACATATGTGCGTTTTAAAAAAATACATGGATCACATATTTTTGCTTTGCTTGTTCCATCGACCATTTCCCCCGAAAAGTATTGTTTTTAATATTGTTTTTAATTCCCTAAGTGTAACGTTATGCATTCACTTTTTAAAATGTTGTAAAAGGTGCCGCAGTGGCACAGTTACCAATTTGTATTGCACGTCTCACTTAGTAACTGCTCTCCTTCGCTGAGGACTGCGGACTGATTGCTCACGTGCCAAAACACAAGACTTTCATGCTTATTTGATGAGCAATAGGAAAGATCAGCTCTTCAGAAAAATATGGACGGGCAGACAAGGAAGACTGAAGAAAACTAAAGATTAAAGAATAAATATATTGTTATTTTGGTTAAATTAACTTTTTCTTCGGCTACTAGTCTATTATTTATGTTATTATTACATTATATTAGAGATAGCTTAAGCCTGAGAATTGTTATAGAGATATATTATTTTGTTACATAGCTGCATTTTCTATTCATGTTGTACAGAAGAGACATACTTAAATACATCACAATTACAAAGCATCTATGAGTAAACTTTGAGTATCTTTGAGTATCTTTGGAGTATCTCCGAGAGGCCGAGTGTCCTCTTTTTTGGGAGGCAGAATGTGGTCAGCCTAGCTAACAACAGGGCAACATATTTTGAATTGGATAAAGTCCGATTTTAAAACACTGCATCCAGATACAGTGTCATGTTTGTAACACAAAGCATCTGTAATCAAAGGAACTGGGAATTAAAGGTTTTAAGAAATTTTACCTGAGCACAAAACATGATCAGACTGCATATCTACATTTGTAACATCCAACGGTAAGAGGAGGGATTTGTTTCCATTTATGTGCGACACGGGATATACATGTGAGTCATTCTGGATGCAAGCACATAGGTGACATAGGTGAAATGGAATAAAAACAGAACTATGAAAACATATGGTAAGCAGATCACTGCTTTGAGGTTGTTTCTAGGTTCCATGTTGGCAGTGTAAATCTCTTTACTGTCTCTTCTCTTGTTTTTGTTCTCTCTCCTCCTCATTCCATCAGTGTGTATGTGCGTCAGGGCAGTTTCAGTTTTTCCTCCTGCGGGGAAAAAGAAACATCTGGTGGGGTCATCTCATCCTGTTGTGCAATCTATTCTCTATCACTGACACACTTGTTGGCTAATTCTACCAAGATCAAACCAATACACACAAAAATAACTCATCACTAGAGGAACTTTTAAGTCAAAACGTTCAACTTTATTTAGACAAAAACATATAACTACCCACGAATAAATAAAGCAAGACACTGCGATTATTTCCCGCTCTAGGGGCGTGGAGGTGGGCCAAGTTGGATGGAATACCGATCTGTTATCATTAATCTTTTTTGCATGGATCCAAATGATTTTCTTTGATAGTTTTGAGAGTACATTCAAACTACAGCGTAATTAGCACACTGCTGTAGGCTGTGTTGACCCTGTGCCCTGACACCCAGCCA
The DNA here is from genome assembly GCA_900312575.1 of Acanthochaenus luetkenii. Lineage (NCBI taxonomy): Eukaryota > Metazoa > Chordata > Actinopteri > Beryciformes > Stephanoberycidae > Acanthochaenus > Acanthochaenus luetkenii. The sequence goes on from OMOT01053336.1 coordinate 15,233, forward strand.
GTGTTTCTCAGGGGAATATGAAAAGAAACGAGCTCCAAATTTCAACATGTAATATGGTTATAAGATACTGTAAAAGTTGGTACATAGTTTTGAATGTAGACCGTTCATTGCCAGCCTCAGACATCTGGTTAAATCATCTGCTGTTGCTACACTATGTCATTATGCTGACGCCAGTTGTCCATGTTAACACAATAGAAAATCTAAAAAGTAAGTGGTAATCTTGGTAACATGTGCTACTTAGTTAAGCGTCATTCATCAGACAATAGCACCAAAAAGTCATTAACATCTCTTATTGTTGCAATGAACTCAATGACCTGTATTCCTCACATATGTGCAATTTAATGTGTCTGTATATGTGCAAATGTGTGGGTTGTCATTAATTCATTCTCACATCATATCTTGAAACTTTTTTTTTGAAGAAAAACTAACAGACTGGTATTGTTCATAATTGGATGTCTGAAAAAAAAAGCATAGTGATTGTATTTATCTTTATTATTTTGTAATATGCTTTGGTTTACACCCGACTGCACCAATTGTTCTATTACGATTGCTTTGGATATGTTTTCATACCACTGGCACTACAATTAATCTCACCATAAAATACATTTTAGCGATATGCAAAACAGAATCTATAATTTGACTAGCACTACTTTGGATTACTTGTATTCTGAAAGGTACCTTGATATGTATTCACTTTACCTGTCTTGCTGCACCTTGGGCTCCATTTGAAGTGAAATTGAAACATCACATCCCTCATTGCTTGGTTCGCCTCTCTCTCTCTCATGTGGAAAATCAGTGGCTGAGACTCGGCTGTCAATCATATGGGAAGACTGACTTCTGCCTGCGATGCTTATCAATAATGAAATGGGTAATTGAACAGCCTCTAGGTCTCCCCCCCTCTCCCCCTCCCTCTCTCTCTCTTTGTCTCTCTCTCTCTCTCTCTCTCTCTCTCTCTCTGACTCTGAAATGGAACAATGTGCTGTATCCCTGACATACAGAGCGTTACCTATTGCCAAAGACCAAGTTAGTTTGATTCCTACACCAGTACATCCATTCTCCCTCCATATGCAAACGAGTTATACACAGTATCTGGGTTGCCCCTGTGCTCATGTGAATACATTCCTTTCAAAGTGAGCATTACCCTTGTCACAATGCAAAAGCCAATTTAAGACCGGCAACTTGCTTCATGATGGATATCAGCTAAAGTAGATCAGGCATTTGTGTGACACACCAGAAACAAATGACACTCCCTCCTCTAAGTAAAAGCATGACGGATAAGGCCATGAACTGTAATGGCACCGAGGTTTTTTGCATTTTGGCTCTGTGATGTTTTTTTTCGTATGGTGAATTATTGATGTTATGGCGAAACATTTTTTTCTTGATTATAATTCCAAGCCTCTGTTATAGTACCTCTCTTGTACTCAGATTCTGATTGATAGGTCACCGCGCTCTTTATGATATATAACGGTGAACTCTATGGGCCTGATCTACGAAAGGTTTGCGTGTGCATAAACGTGTGCAAACTCGTAGCGCGCGCAAATAAATGTACAAACTGATCTACTAACAGCAGCACTGAGGACTGCGTCTTTCAAATGTGCAAAATAACACGCCTTATCCAGTTAGCACTTTTGCCTCAATGAATATGCAAGATGTGGCGTTTACACACTATTTTGCACAATAATGGGAGGAGAACATGTAAATAGATTAATGCAGCACACACACTGTGATCTATCAAACGCTATTTAGTTGACGTAGATTGCGTCTTTATTTAATAGGTTTCAAGGGAATGTGCAAACGCCCTGCATGCATAAATAAATAAACATGTATTGAAAAAATATGAATTAAATCACTTTCAAAATTCTAAACATATTATTACCCAACAAAATACTCAGTCTCAATCATTTTTAATTGTGTGAAAAACACATTACTGCAGTCACAAAACAATCTATTACAGCTTTAACATTTATTGTAGCCTATTTTAACCTTCTAATTCCAATTATATAGACTCAAATTTACATTTTGAGCTTGCGGTTCTGTTACCCGTCCAAACTCTCCATGGTGCAAACCATTACACACGCAAAAACCCTCATTTAGATACTGCTGTCTCCACCACGTGTGCAATCATTCTTAGTAAATCACCCACAAAACACCCATCAACCAAACGCGCACGCAAATTAGTACCCTTTATTTGGGATATTAGTAGATCCGGCCCCAAGTACTATCCTGATTGCCCATTGTTCACTATTCTGTATGTTCACCCCACCACAGCCATTGTCATGATAGCTTCATGTGGAAGTTTAGAACATTTGTCAAGGGATGTTTGCTTTTGTTGTACTATGTTGAACCTGTGAACATAACTGGCAAAGGCACCATGACATTTTGATGAATTCAGTGGTAAGGTTAAGAATTAAGTGTCAATATTAAAATGACATAAGTCTATTAGCAATGTTAGCCTAATGCGTAATGTATTGCCGTGCACAGTTGCCGGGCTATAAGAGACTTTTATTAGTAAAACTTCAGCTTCTGGGACTTAGGTCCCCCTAGCAAATGTAGCAAATGTTTGCAAATTCACACGGTGGCCTTGCTTCTCTTTACTTCGTGTCAGTTAGCTCTTACAAATGACCTGCACGCTTGACAACTTGAAGTGCCTCCTCGCTTTCATCCGATTGAACACGAAATGACTTCAAGGGCAAAGAGAAGATGGCAATGAGAAAGAGAGAGTGAGAAATAGAGAGGGGAGAGAGAGAGAGAGGTTTCTTTCATGCTTGCCTTCGCTCTGGCTTACAGGCCTCTGTGGCTGATTAAGGCGCTTGGAAAAGAAAGCCGATGTTCTGAATTAATACGTATATGTCAGCAGGCTGAGCTGTACAAACTACTGGGGGCTTATTGAAAGGTATGGCTGGAAAGG